>APFE030036560.1:9738-41194 GCA_000404065.3 Pinus taeda
TTTGAATTCTCATAGAATGGTGTGTATCTAGAGAGGGATAGCTCTTGTTTGGTTTGTTTGTCATTAGAGAGTCTCAGACTCCTAGGAAGGTTGGATTTGTCCGCAAATATAACTCATTCGGTGTGACACACCCACATTGGGTTTCCACCTTAAATATTGGTGTTCATGTGTGTTGCTTATGTGTGATGGTTTATTCTGTTATTACTGCACATGGTTACTGTTTAATGTTTAATAAAGTATTGATGCACTAATTAAAGATCAACATGTGATGAATTAACTGAATCATAAGTTCACTGGGTATACGTTGGTTGCCTTAAGAACAATTGCATGCACATGCGAGTTCCCTTCACTGAGGTAGCGTATATAAATCTAATTATGGAAATGAAAAGTTATTGATTTGTAAATATTGATTCACCCCCCTCTCAGTATTATTTCCAACAGGGTCAACATGATATTGGAGGACATGTTGAGGATGTATGTGATGCATCAACAATGAAAGTGGGAATAGTATCTTCCACTGGTAGATTTTTCTTACAATAGTGGGTATTAGGAATCTTTGAGGATGTGTCCATTTGAGGCATTGTATGGGCAAAGTTGCAATACTCCTATCTGTTGGAGTGACCCAGTTAACAAGGTGTTGATTGGACCAGACATGTTGGTGGACATTGAGCAAGAAATGCAAGTAATCAAGAAAAATCTAAAGGTAGCATAAGATAGGTAGAAGATTTATGCAGATTGAAATAGGTTATTCAAGGAGTTCTAGGTTGGGGAACAAGTGTACTTACGCATCAAACAAAAGAACATCTCCTTACATATTGGATCATGTGCCATGATGGCACTAGATTTTGTGGACCCTTCAGTATTCTTGAGAGGATTGGGCCAGTAGCCTATCAACTTTCACTACCTCCGATAGTGAAAGCCTATGAGGTTTTATATGTGTCACTTCTTAACAAGTATGTTAAATATGTTGATCATGTGATTGATTAGTCTGTATTGTAGGTGGAGCCAAATGGATAATTACAGTCGGAGCCTTAGTGTATATTGTAGAAAACGGTGCTCATGCTCCAGAACCGAGAAATCGAGCAGGTTAAAGTGCAATGGAAGAAATTTGGTCCTGATGAAGTTATATGGGAGATGGCGGACCATATGCGAGCTATGTATCCTTCACTATTTTCTGGTTGAGGCAAAGCAATTTTGGTATGGTGTTTTGGTATATCTCTTGGTATATGTTTTGGTGATGTTTGGTATATGTACATATGTATATGGATGTAAATACCATCATGAGATATTATAAAGCTCCAATAAGTGGTATGTGTGTTATGTTTTCATGTTGGTTTTCTTCTCAGTAGGTTGATCATTGTAAATATTGCAACGAGCTAAGCTATAAAGCTCCATAGGCAGTATATTTTTCTTACAACATTCTTATGGTTATAGTTGTTTTTGAAAACCAAGGATGATGTTCCCCCCAAGGGGGAGGGTTCTGTAACAGCCCTGGTGAAAATTCCGTGTAATAAAAGTTAATAAAGAAAAAGTAATAACCACAGTTGATGGGACACTTATTCCAAGCTAAATATTGGGCAAGAAATCATAGTATGGGTATTCATTTGGTTATTAATGGCTAAGGAAATTGGAAATGGAAATGACTAAGGCTTTGGAAAGCAAAAATGGCATTTTGGGCACATTTATTTATGAAAACAATGGAAATTAGAAGAAAATGGAAGTGAAAGGTCATAGGTTGCATGTGAGGGGGGAAATGAATGAAAATAATGGAAAATGAAGAAAATAGAGGCCTCATTCATAAAAAGGCTTCTGAGGATCAGTACATAAACTTTTTTTAGTTTAGTATTGGAGCTCTCTCATTATTTTCTCTCTCTCGTACTCTTGGATACTTAGAGTTTTATTGGAGCACTCTTGGAGGGTGTGGCACACTTGGATTTTTGGAGCAAGAAGGCAAAGGAAGAGCAGTAAAGCACAAGAGGACATTAGAATTACCAACTACAATGGATTTTTCTTAAAGATATAGAGTTTCATGTATGTTTTCCTCACTAGTTTTGGCATGCATGGCATATGCATGTGGTTTATTGGTCATGATCTTTCATTGGCATGAAGGATGCTCTTGATTGACAATGGATTTGCCTAGCCTTGCCATTTCTTGGATAGCCATGGTGATTGTGGATTTATTTCCTTGTTTTGTTTTTGTTGGTTCTCATGTTTCCTTAGCTTGGGTTGAGTTACTAGTCCTAGAAGCCCTGGCTAGATAGATGCTCTAGAAGCCCTGTAACATCTTGGGTTGAGTTACTAGTCCTAGAAGCCTTCATTGGACAAATGATCTGGAAGCCCTTGGTGGTTTGAGTTACTAGTCCTGGAAGCCCTAGTTGGAAAAATTCTCTAGAATCCCATAATAAGATGTGGGTTGAGTTACTAGTCCTAGAAGACTTGGTTGGAAAAACTCTCTGGAGCCCTAGAAGGCTTGAATAGAGACCAATCTAATGGTGGTTTTGTGATGTACAACTGCAAGGTGGAATCACTTTTTGATGGGTTGAGGTGGGTGGCCTCTGGAAGCCTTAGATGTTTTTGGATTGATGTGTTCTTTGAGATCCCATATTCATGCTTGGAATATGGCACGTGGGTGAGTGACTGAAGAGAGATTTGACTCAGCCATAACTCTATGGTCGAGTGGAAAGTTGAAGTCCCATCCCGAGTTTGGATTTTGCATCATCAGTATGAGCTTATTTCTCCTTGTATTTCATGAGTATTATACTGGTTTATGTGTGGATTATATGGTTGTGACTTCCTTGGGTTTTTTGTTGCTATGATGTTGGTTATGTATATGTTTTATGACAGTAGTTATGTATTGATCTCATCATGTTTCTACTTGTAAATGAATGAATAATGCATCTATGACCTAATGGATGAAATGGAAGTTAATGTGTTGAGGCATTAATGCTTCTTAACGATTCTCAACTAAGTATGAGACCCCTATGCTTAGATTTGTTATTTACTCCTTTAGATTACATATTCGTGATATGTTTGACGAATTCTAGTCATGGATAGGAGGGGTCCATTCAAGGTCTTGTTCAATTAATTATATTTTTACTGTCATTTCCCTCTTATATTACTATTCTGAAGGTGTCAATCAATTCTGGGTAGTGACCTGGGCTCTCGGCCTAAAAAAGTGGCTCAAATCCCAGGGACGCTGGCACATCAATGAGAAAAATAGTCCTTACACATTGGCATGCCTTGTCATGAGAGCGTCTAGAGCCTCTTAGGCACTAGCAGGCCTATAGCGTGGGAGCATCTAAGGGTCAAGTGGTCCAAAATATCAGTGGGACCCAGGGGCTAGTTGACATAAAGGTTGTGATGGTTTCTGAGGGTCCTAGTCTTGATGTTGAATGTTTGTATGGTGTTTTCTGTCAGTTTCACTTCTTTAACGTAACTTAGGATGTCAAATCATATCATACTGGCCTCTCATCGCATGTTTACCCTAGTTGGGTGGTTATTTGGGTAGATGTGGGAGGAGGGTGTTATAGTCTATTTATTTTTTGTCTTAATCACAATGCTCTTTTATCAGAGAGAACATCTTAGGCAGCAAAGATTTCTTTCATTTTTACTGATGTTAATGAAAACTGATAGCTTGTTATACCTTGATCATGTCCATTCATTGAAGGAATTTCATATGCTAGCATGGAAGAAAAATGAGGCTTTATTATATGGTCAATTTCAGCTGACAACAAATGTTATATTTTCAGTAATGACAAATAGAGGTTGCATTCTCTCAAATCGCTACAAAATGTTGTTTATCCATAATTGGAGAGCACAATAATGTGGAGAGCTATTTTATTGATGCCAATTTTCTTATCTCTCATTGATTGTAGGAATTGTAGCTATGGTATGTTGTTTTTTTTATTTTACGACAATATGGTCAAGAAATTTTAATTTCCATTCAATAAATCTGCATAGATTGTAACATCAGGTTATATTTGAAATTTTAATGTTGCAAGAAATGCCTGCATCTTGACTGCATATATACTTTTCAATTGGAGGTTGTGTTAATATATTATGAAATTTTTAAATCCCAACCAAACATTATAGCTTATATTTTATGCTCATCATTAAACAATTTCTTTAAATAATGCTTTAATGCAATTATCTATATTTTCTTAGTTTCTCTTTCTAGAACTTGAATTTTAACAATATTTGTGTGCCTTCTATTTGCTATAATATCATTTCTTATAATTCCCTCTTATGTTTGTGTATATACATTGGGAGCATTGTTATTTTGAGTAATGAGCTAGAATATTCACGTAAGCTAGATATTTACTTGTACAACTTTATAAAGTGAAATTTGATGTCATACTCATAATTTATATTCCAAAGATTGGACGAAAATATTGTAGTGGAAATATATTCAATTTATATTGTTTGTGTCTGTGTGTGTTATACTAGCATAATCACATTTACTAATGTGGTTTATATACACTGATCGACATCATTTTCATACATCAATTGACATATAAAAAGATGGAAATTGTCGTTGATCGGTGTATATCAACCACATTAGTTAAAACAATTGCGCTAGTCACAACCAACTTGTGTGGGATGGATTCACTGACCATGGTTGACAAGGGTTGATGAGGTTGACCATGGTCAAGCTTAAATTAATGTTAATGCTAATGTTACAAAAATGGTGATAATAATGATTGAGATGGTTGATGGGGTTAACCATCGTAGAAGAGGGTTGACCATTATTCACCATATTTAAACATAGAGATATTGATTGACCATTATGGTTAACCATATTTAACCATAGAGACCTTGGTTGACCATGTTTGAAAATTCTAACCATGGTTGACCATGGTTGGCCATGACAAGTTGGAAGAGCATGGAATGTTCTAGGTTGACTATGGTTGACCAAAGATGACCATGCTTGATCATGGTTGAGCATGGTTGACCAAGTTATAGAAATTTTGATAATGATTGATCACAGTTGATCATGGTTTAAGGTGTTCAACCATGGTTGGTCATGGTTGACCATATTCAACCATGGTTGCAAATGGTTGACAATGGTGGATGCTAACATATTCTCATTGACAATGTTTGATCAAGGTTGATAATGGTTGACTAAGGTTGACAATGATTGACCATATTCAACCATGTTTGACCATAATTAACCATTTTTTACAATGGTTGATCATGGTTAGCCATGGTTGATCATGGTTTATCATGGAGGATCATGGTTGATCATGGTTGACCATGGTTTTCCATAGAGACCTTGATTGACCATATTAAACTATAAATATCTTAGTTGGCCATGTTCAACCATTCTAACCATATAGATATTGATTGACCATTATGGTTGACCATGGTTGACTATGGTCTATCATGGCTGACCATGTGCGGCCATTTTAACCATGTTCATTTTGGTTGACCATGGTTGATCTTAGTTGACCATGGTTGACCATGATTGATCTTATTTGATCATGGTTGGCCATGCTTAACCATGGTTTATCTTCATTGACCATGTTCGACCATTCTAATCATAAATATCTTGATTAACCATAATGGTTGACCATTTTCAACCATTCTAACCATGTTGATCTTGGTTGACCTAAGTTGGCAATGGTTGACCTTAGTTGACCATGATTGATAATGGTTGACCATGGTCAATCATGGTTAATCTCAGTTGACCATGGTTGAGCTTGGTTGACCATGTTCGACAATTATAACCATAGAGATCTTGATTGACCATTATGGTTGAGCATGGTTGAACATAGTTGATCATTGTTTACCATGTTTAACAAGGTTTGACAGTGGTTGACCATGTTCAACCATTCTAACCATTTTGGTATTGGTTAACCTTAGTTGACCATGGTTGATCTTGATTGACCTAGGTTGACCATGCTTGACCATGGTTATTTATGGTTAACCATGGTTGATAATGGTTGACCTTAGTTGACCATTATAACCATGTTGATCTTAAATGACCTTGGTTGACCATCATTGATCATGGTTGCCATGGTTGACCTTGGTTACTCATGGTTGATCATGATTGACGGTTGATCATGGTTGCTCATGTTTGACCATGGTTTACCATGGATGGCCATGGTTGATCTTGGTTGAACATGGTTGCATATGGTTGTGCATGGTTGACCATGGCTGATCATGGTTAACCATTGTCAATCATGATTGGCCATAGTTATCCACGATTGATCATGGTTTCCCATGGCTGAACATGGTTGACCATGGTTTAACTTGTTTAAACATGGTTGGTCATGGTTGACCATGATTGACCTTGGTTGAGCATGGTTGATCATGGTTGACCATCTCATGGTTGAGATGGATGACCTTGGTTAATCATGGTTAACTATGGATGGCCATGATTTACCTTACTTGACCATGGTTGATTGTGGTTGAGCATGGTCGATCATGGTTGAATATGATTGATCATGGTCACCCATTGTTGACCATGGTTGACCATAAAGACCTTGATTTAACATTATGGTTGACATTACTTGACTATGTTTGACTAATGTGGTTGACTATGTTTGATTATTAATATTAAAAGGCTATTATGTTTGACTAAAGTTGATGAGTGTTGAAAGTCAAACATAGTCAACAACATTAGTAAATGCGGTTGACTAATTTTGTAATGTCATGTTGCAATGTTGGATAACTTTTGCAATGTAATGCAACATTGCAACATTTTTTGTCACATTGTGATGTTGGTTATATTTTTGTACCATTTCAACATCACAACATTATTATTATTATTATTATCATTATTATTATTATTATTAGTCAACTTTATTAATTAATATTGTTATTATTCCACATTTTTAAATCTTAATTGTCACTTACCAAGGATGACCTTAACTGACTAAGCTTGATAATGTTTGACTTTGGTCAAACATGGTTGACTGTAATTGAATATGGTTGAGTTATATTGACTAAGGTTGACTATGAGTGAACAAGGTTGATGATTGTTAAATATGGTAAACATAGGGTTGATGAAGTTTGATCATGGTTAACTATTGAAACATTGACTATAAAAGTTGACTACATTTGACTAATGTGTTTGACTATTTATATTAATCAATAATAATATAGGAGATTATCTTTTATTGAAGTTGATGGTTAACCATGGTTTGACTATGGTTAACCCTAGCCATCCACTATAGGTCTCCATGGTGAACACCTGGCAATTGGCCTCTATGGTTAACACTTGGCAAATGGTGTCAGTTCCATTAAAAATTATAATGGAAATAATTAAAAACTATATTGGAACAAATTATTATCAATATGTTTTTAATATTAATGTGAATGTTGTTATTGTGGTTATATGTGTGTGTGTGTGTGTGTGTGTGTGTGTGTCATTAAATGTTACTAGTAATGTTATTAAGAGCATTAATATTAATATAAAAATGAATTATTACATATAATAATATTATTACATTTATATATGTGTGAGTGTGTGTATGTGGTCCCCAGAGATCAGTGATTGTTATGTCTGTGGAATATTTGTACCAAGCGGATCCACTTGGAGGGAACACTTCCTGTCATCTCAACCACAGAACCTAACCTCAATAGTGTTGAGAGAATTGGGTTTATGACCTCTTAATAAAAAATTTGCTTTAGAGACAAGGACAAGATCAACTAAGCTAACCTAATTGCTTTAACAACAATTAATTATTTATGCTATAATTAATGTAATAAAGTATTAATGCAATATTACTAGAATTACTACTAATATTATTATAATCACTATAAAGCTAAAACCAAATAAAGATATACATTATTAATGATATCATCATTATTATTAGTACTAGTGATATGTATTAATATTAATGTTATTAAATGTTACAAATAATTGTATTAATAGGATTAATATTAATATAAAATGAATTGTTACGCAAAATATTATTATTACATTAAATAATATATTATTTTATAATTAATCTAATATTGATAATGTAATAAAATATTTATGCAACCTTATTATATTATAAATCTAAAATGTAATATTATAAACCTATCGTTTCTTTCACTTGGTTCACAAACCCCAAAGATTAGTGACTGCTACATCCACAAAATATTTGTAGCAGGCAGATCCACCCCAATGGATCACTTCTTGCCCTCTACATCATGGAGCCTGACCCTCAGGGTGTTGAGAGAATTCAACCTATAAGCACTCGATAGAAAATGTGTCTTAATGGTGGTGACTCAACCAATTGATCTAACCCTAGTGACACTAATACACATGGGAAAAAATCCCAACGGTGGAATCTGACAGTATAGATAAAATCGAAAAAAATTATCAGAAGTTAAATGTATCTTTTGTTTTTTTTAAATCCTGATGGTTTTCGAATATCTCATGTTATTTCCTATACCATTGAATATCCAACATTAGTTTGGCAGTGTCGAATATTTGACGAATGTCATACTATCGCCGGCTAACGTCGCATTCCACCATTAATGGATTTTTTCACTGAATATAATATAATTTTGATGTAGTTGCTAGATTTGTGATAGATTTTAAAGGTTTTAGCCCTAGTTTGAGGTTATTTTTTGAAGAAAATCATCACTAAACATTTCGTGAAAAAAATGTTACATAACATTTCTCAAGGAGGGCAAGGAGATGTGGGATCAACATCGGGGGCTTCGAAGGATAAAAAATGTTACTTCCCTTGTAAAATATGCAAGGGCTTGAAGATAAGGAGACTTATAATAACAACAACTAAAAGGCATTGTAGAGACTATCAGACAAGTTGAAGGCAGACATGAATATCATCCATGAGTAAGTTATTCATTATATGTCTTTGTATTGTAGATTGTTTTTGTAAATGTTTATATGTATATTATATTTTAGATTATATGTCTTTGTATTGTAAATTAGATTGCCTTTGTATTGGAAATGTTTATATTCTTTTGGGAGATATTTGACCTATGTTGTCATCTTGATGTGGAGAAATTTGATTATTATGGTTAGGGTTGATTAAGGGTTTAGGTAAAGTTAGGGGTTATTGTTTAAGGGTTTAGGGGTTAGGGGTAAAGGGCTTAGAGGTTAGGGGTTTAAGGGCTTAGGGGAATGGGGTTAAGATGTTAGGGGGTTAATGTATGTTTACGGGGTTAATTATGACCTATAGGATTTAGAGGTTAATGGGGTTTTAGGGAGCATTATTAATAATTATTTAAAGTATATTATGCACATTTAAAATATGGAAATAATGAATACAATTTTATAGAAAAGAACAAAAAATATATATAATATATTGTTAATAAATTTTACAAGACAAAAATATAAAAATATAAAAATATCATTAAAAAATTAATTAAATCATTTTTTTTGTAAGCTTGGTAGGACCCTCTCATTTTCGAGTTTTTTACATGTCTGCTATTCACCCCATTTCCGGGGAGTGGTAGCACAACAATCGAACCCAAGATCCCTGGTTCGGTGAGACTTCATTTCCACGGCCATTGCCAACTTGAAGCTACCCCTTGCGGACAATTAAATAAAAATGATTGATTAAAAATAAAATTATTATAATAAAAGATGATTGGATGAAGATAAAAGGAGTCCATTTTATTTAAAGTAAGATGATAATTAATAAAAGGCCATTTTATATAAAAAGGATTGATTTAAAAAATGAGAACACTTTATTTATTAAAATCTATAATTTATTAAATTTTTTATTATATAAAATAATATTAATTACATTTTATTGTTAAAACATTAACTTATAAAATATTTTGGTACATATAAAACTATAATTTTGTCTTTAAAATTAAAGTGAAGTAATGTGCGATAATTAAAAACATTGACCATTTTAACTATTTTTGGTATGAAAGTAAATTCACATTGATATCCACAATTCATTGATATCTCGAAAGTAAACGGAATCTATAAAATATTTGGAAAACAAATATATTGAAAGTGGATAATTATTAAAAAAAATTATCAATTTTTATAAGGTGGAATCTAACAGTACATATAAAATTGCAAAAAAATTGTTAAAGTTAAATGTATCTTTTGTTTTTTATTTTTTTAAATCCTGATGGTTTTCGAATATCTCATGTTATTTCCTTTACCATCGATTATCCGACGTTAGTTTGGTACGTCGAATATCCAAAGAATTTTAGGCTATCAGCAGCTAACGTCGAATTCCACCATTAATGGATATTTTCACTTAATATAATATAATTTTGATTTAGTTCCTAGATTTGTGATAGATTTGAAAGATTTTATTCCTAGTTTGAGGTTAGTTTTTCAAGAAAATCATCACTGAAATTTTCGTGAGGAAAAATGTTACATAACATTCCTCAAGGAGGGCAAGGAGATGTGGGATCAACATCGAGGGCTTCAAAGGATCAAAAATGTTATTTCCCTTGTAAAAGATGCAAGGGCTTGAAGATAAGGAGACTTATAATAACAACAATTAAAATGCATTGTAAAGCGTATCAGACAGGCTGAAGGAAGACATGAATATCATCCATGAGTAAGTTATTCATTATATGTATTTATATTGTAGATTGTTTTTGTACATGTTTATATGTATATTAGATTTTACATTATATGCCTTTGTATTGTAAATTGTATTGTATTTGTATTGTAAATGTTTATATTCTTTTGGGAGATATTTGACTTATGTTGTCATCTTGATGTGGAGAAATTTTATTATTATGGTTAGGTTCGATTAAGGGTTTAGGTAAATTTAGGGGTTAATTAGTTTATGGGCTTAGGGATAAGGGGTTATTTTTTTAAGGGTTTATGAGTTAGGGGTAAAGGGCTTAGAGGTTAGGGGTTTAAGGGCTTAGCGGAATGGGGTTAAGGTGTTAGGGGGTTAATGTATGTTTAGGGGGTTAATTAGGACCTATAGGATTTAGAGGTTAATGGGTTTTTAGGGAGCATTATTATTAAGTTTTTAAAGTATATTATGCACATTTAAAAGATGGACATAAATGAATACAATTTTACAGGAAATAATAAAATAATTATATAATAATATTGTAATAAATATTTATAGGAAAAAATATAAATATATAAATATCATTAAAAATTAATTAAATAAAATAAGATAGTTTCAATATTTGGAAAGTAATTTTGTTTTTTAACAATAATGAGTACATTCTACTATGCACAATCGACAACTTCATAGAATTGGATGCCACTATTCCACCATTAGTAGAACTATTTCATAAATTCCACGCCAACATGTCTCTAGGGACTCGAACCCATGCTACTTGGAACACAAATCATGAACCATACCACTTGAGATAAGTTCCTTTGACAATATTTGGAGAGTAATTAATATTATAATGTTTGAGATTTTATTATACTTATTTAATTAATTTTGGTTATAATGTATGGTTTGTTTATAATTCAATTGGTTAGCTTTAATATTAGTTAAGTGTTATGAATTGCAAGTAAGAGATTTAGGATTAAGTAGCTAGGGTGTTTACTTAATATTTGATATTTAATGCCTAGCTAAATGTTTGAAGAAAATATAGTTAAAAGCACATTGATTTTTTGACCATTGTGAAAAAGAGAGAAAACAAGAAGATGCAGTGGCTCTTATTCTCCTAGAAAATGGTTAGCAATTTTTTTCTAAAGTCAAGCAATATTAAAACTAACTAGCCAAATAAAATTTTTAGGCATTGTTATAAAAAAAGAGTCAAAATTTTTAGTTGAACCTACAATATGTTAATTTCATATAGTTGATTCATGTGTACAATAAGGAAAAAGAGTAAACAAGAAGTAGTTATCACCTAGTTCAACCTAAGAAATGCTCAATCATAACCTAGAAAGCAATTTGGGAAAACTATAAATGATTTCAGTAATGCATGTAAGATTTTCAACTAAAATTTGAATACAAAAAGGATGTTACAACAAAAATAAAATGAGTTTCCTAGATTAAAATCACCCCAAAAATTTAAATTTATATTTCACTTTGATTTTCTTCAAGTTAGTGATAATTTATGGTAGGGGATACAAATTTATGTGTGGTATTTTTTTTTTAAATGCAATGCCTATGGATTTATATTTTATAAAATGTTGAAGGACTTAGTCAACTCCAGCTACATCTTCCAAAATCTTTAAAAAATAATAGTACGAAAGTGTAGAAAGAAAGCTTCAACTGTTTCCCATAGTTTAGAATTCCATAAGAGAACCAAATTTAGTACCCTAAAACTATAAATTCTTCAAAGAACTCCTAGAATCATCATAGTTCGCCCTTCCCTTTACGTTAACATTGTCGGATTTGTTGGATAACTATGAGTGAGTCACCAACAACTGTTACCTTTTGTGCATTTTCTTCTGCTAGTAATCTAATTATATGTCATAGAGCCTAGAACTTGGCTTGGTTGTTGGTGGCTTCCCCTAGACACTAGAAAAATATTAAGTATTTTTGTTTGTTGGGGCAGTGGACAACTCTTACCACTCGTTCCACCCTAAATTCCCTCCCACTCCTACCACCCTAAATTTATTAGTGATGTTATATTCCTAACCACAATTTATTTCACTCATAAAAGAGTCTCTTTCTCAGTTTTAAGGAAAAAAGTATGGGACACAAGCCTTGCACTTGATGTTTCAAAACGTTTTAGGTGACAATCAAATTTTTAAGCCCAAGTGATAGAGAGTGTAAATTTCTCTATATAAAGTCTATTTTTGCGATAAGTAAAGGGTCTCATTTGTTGTAAATTATGAGAAAACTTGAAGTAATATCAAAGCTATAATAGTTCTAGGAAAATGGTAGATTAATGAAATGTTTGATGAATCATTCATGGTTATTTTTTCCAAATTCATATTACTTATTATCACTCATATAAGGTAGAACATTCCATTTTGAATTTCCTTTGAATTAGGCACAATGTTTTTATTCTATAACATTTTGTTAGGTCCCTATAATACTAGTCAACGTTGGAAGGAGGTTTCAATGGATTTTATCACAGGTTTACCCAAGTCATAAGGAAAGAGTGTCATCATGGTGGTAGTGGATAGACTTGCCAAGTATGCACACTTTTGTGCACTATCTCATCCATTTAAATCTAGTATAATTGCTACTGCATTTATGGAAATAATTCAAAAGCTACATGAAAACCCAAAGATTATTGTAAGCGACAGAGATCCTATTTTCACTGGAAATTTTTGGACAAAATTATTTTCTTGTCTCGATACTTAGTTAGCTCATAGCTCATCTTATCATCCTCAATCTGATGGGAAAATTGAGATAGTTAACAAATGTTTGGAAAGATATCTTCATTTCTTTTTATCTAATAAATAGACACAATGGGTCAAATGGTTTCCTCTGGCTGAATGGTGGTATAACACTTCCTCCCATACTGCAGCAAAAATGACCCCATTTATGGCACTTTATGGATATCATCCACCATCCATCACATCATATTAAATAGAAAATTCTAAGGTTCAAGCAGTGGAAGCTCACATCGAGCATCAACAAAAATTTCTCCAACTCTTAAAGGATAACCTGACTTCGGCGCAAAATAGAATGAAACAACAGGCAGATCAACATCACAACGAAATAAGTTTTCATGTAGGTGACTCGATATTTCTACAACTACAACTATACAAAAAATTCCCCTCAAGCAAGCTAAGAAGGATAATAAATTATCACCAAAGTATTATGGTCCATACAAGTATTGCAAAAGATTGGTACTATGGTGTACAAATTGGAACTTCCTGCATCTTCCCAAGTACACCTAGTCTTCCATGTTTCATGCTTAAACAAGGTTATAGGTGACAAGCTCCCAATTCAAAAAATATTGCCAGAACTTGACAAGGAAGGAGAATCCATATTGGAACTTGAAGCAGTCACTAAAACAAGAACTTGACAGTTACAAAATCGATCCATTTCAGAGTATCTCATCAAATGGAAGAACTTACCCGCTGAAGATTCCATATGGGAGGATGTGAATTTTATACAGAAGCATCTAGAACTACTCAAGCATTGAGGACAACACTTTTTTGAAGGAGATGGACATGTTAGGTCCCTATAATACTAATTTATTCCCTTATTATTATTTTCATTGTATTCCCTTATTTTTATCGTTTTTCCCATGTTGTCCCCATATTGTTATTATTCTACCTCATAGAATCCCACTATTGTTATTGTTGTGCCCTTACATTATTATGGTTATGTTGTCTTTGATTATATTGTGACCCCTTAGACTCTTATATATAGAAAGGAGGTCTTGTCATTTGTGTCATCCAAGAATTTTTCATTTGTGTATTGTAAAGGAGATTTCCCCCTCGAAGAGGCTGATTTTGAAGTCGTTGATATATCTTTTCTTCTATTTTGTGAGCCGATCGTATAACACATTCACTTACCACTAAGTACAAAGGAGAGAGCTTTTGAAATTTTGGTCAAATAAACCAACTATTCAAAAAGAAATAATACCCCATTTTTGTAGAAGGAGAGATTGACCCCATGCCTTATTAAAAAATGGTTTCCTATGAAAATGTCTTTAGTGGGTTCCCTAGCACGCACTTAAAGAAAAAAGGGGATCCTATCTAATTTCCTTACATGGGTTATTGATATCAAAGTTTATAAGTGAAAAAATAAAATGAGAATACAAAATAAAATGCAACTAATAAGTTATATCAAAAAACACATTGTTTCCTTTATTTTGATAAGCTAAACTAGACAATATGATACCTACTAGTTTAGGAGCAATGATGCAAAAAATAGTAAATTGGGCATAAAGGGTATGGAAATAATAATTAGAGACAAACACAAGACCAAACAATAAAGAATAATAAAGACTTATCTTTCTCTTGTACATTCCTAGACCCATCTAGCCACCAACTAATTTTAGTAGTAACTTTCATTGTGAGAATACCTTTCATATAAGATTAAAAGTTCACATCCTTTTTAGAAATAATTTTTTTAATTAAAAAATGGTTTTAAAATATAATATAAGATCCACCCTCCACTTGTCATAATCGAATGTTTGAGAGGAGTTGGGGATATAATACATTTTGTGTCTTTTCCCCTCTCATTCTCTTGTCTTGTGGAAGCCATTATGAACAATATTGTAGTATTTACCTTGATTTTTTCCTACTTGAACTTAATTGGTATTGTTTGGATTCATTGGTATTATTGTTTGAGACTTGTAATTTGATTAAATTTGTAAATGTGATGGAATGAAAAAGGTTTTATGATTGTCAGATGATTTTTCCTATTTTTTTCAACATAATCTTAAACATCTTGCTAAATTGCGCAAGCTTCATGATCACATTGATATATTGTATTTGTTTTTTGATCTCACCCAAGCTCATGGTTGCTCGATATAGAATACAAAATCCTAAGTACACTTGAACCTTAGATGGCCAATAACCTATTAACCCCTAAGGCATATCCCTTGAGCCCTTATAAACCCCAAAACCATTAAGTAACCCTATCCTTGATCCATAATTAACCCATATTAAGCCCTAACCCCTAACACGTGTACCACCGACACATTATCCCCTAACCCCTCAATTCTCAACCCCTTGTAAATTAAACCATGGTTACCAAGTTTGGCTGGGGAAAGTTTCCATACTCTTAAAAGTTCCAGTCTCCAATTGATATCAAGAAAGAATATGACATTTTAATGATGAATGAAAAATAAGATCAATATGTCTTTTGTTATTGTTGTGACTATATATCTCAAAAAGTGTCTCTCTTCCTACATGTCAAGAAAAGTAACACCTTTCCTATATTTTTTCAACATATTCTTAAATATCTTGAAAAATTGCACAAGCATCATCATTGATTTGTTGTCTTTGTTTCTCGCTCTCACCTAAGTTTCCTTTGTCTTTGTCTTTGTTGTCTTTGTTTTCCTATATTATATTTGTAAATGTTTGTAATATCATTTAAATATTCGCCACATATACTAATATTACTTTATTGATTTTAATTGTACAGTATGGTCCCCCTAGGGAATTGCTCAATGAGGAAGAGGTGGTTGTAGTACAAGCACATCTTCAGGAACATGGAGTAAATATTGAGGATCAAGCTATGATCCTATGGAAGAAGATAATGATGTTCATAACACAGTTGAAGAAGAACAGACAAATGGACTGATTTATGAGACATTTAATAATGTTAGAATGGATAATGATGGAAACTGGCTTGATGGTTCTTATGATAAACCTGTACTTGAGAGGGAAATTCAACCTCTTTGTGAAGGCTCAAAAACATCTCTTCTCTCTATGTATTGTTGTTAGTCAACTTAAATGTGGTGAATGGTTTTTCAAACACATGCGTCACACAAATCCTAAGGTATGTAATATATTTTGCGACATTTAGTACAACATAATAAAGAAATTATTTTTTCCTTTGCTTTTAATGTTAGTATGTTGTTCACTCTTTAATTTTTAACATTTGGATGCAATATATACAATTAATATTATTTTCATTAACCAATACTATTTATTTTTTATGTTGTATATTATTAGGTGAATATTTGTTACCACCGTCAAATGTTTTATCTCGTACGTACCAAGATTTACATGCCATTATGAAAGATAGTGGAATGGAGTATCAAGTTATTCATGTGTGTAATAATGATTATATTATCTATTATAAAGAACATGCATCGAAAGAAAAATGCCCAAAATGTGATGAGAGTAGATATCAAACCGATAAAGTATCAAAAAAGGTGCCTTGCAAGGTTCTTCATTATATTACCATAATTCACTTTCACAGCAATTATTTAGGTGCAAAATCATAGCATAATTTATGGATTACCATGCAACAAAAAGAAGTGAAGATGTTGTTCTTCAAATGCCTGTAGATGGATCTGCATTTAGGAATATATAGGAAATTTGTCCAAAATTTAAAGAAGAACCTCATAATTTCAGTCTTTTGTTAGCATGTAATGGTGTTAATCCATTTGGAGAGCTTAGATATTACACGGTGTGGCCCATTTTCTTTATCAAAAATAGGATTCCTCTGTGGATGTCAATAAAGAGGGAGCACATAATGTTGACAGTTATTATTCCAGGTATTAGTTTGTTTAGAATAAAAGTTTTTAACACAATAACATCTCATTTGTCTTGTTTGTTTCATAATTATGTTTTATATTTTTTTGTTTACTCATATATGTTCAATTATGTCTTATATTTTTTTTTATTTACTCATATATGTAGTAATTATGTATTGTATGTTCAATCAATTAGGTAAGTACTATGTCAAAGATATCAATGTATATATCGAGCCTCTTATCATTGAGTTAGTGGACTTATGGAACATTGTCACTATGTATGATATCTATCGACTAGTAGATGCAAAAAGGGAATTTGAATTCCATGCAATGCTTATATGGAAAATTATAACAACCCTAACGAAAATTCCATGTAAATAAAGTTAATAAATTCAAAATATAACCATGGTTATGGGTATTCCAAGCTGAATGTTGGGAAAAACATCCTAGTAGGGGTGTTCATTTCAGTTATTATGGCTAAGGAAATTGGAAAAGGAAATGGAAAAGGATTTGGAAAGGAAAAATGGTATTTTTGGCAATTTATTTATGAAAAAAATGGAAATTAGGAGAAAAGGAAGGTGAAAAGTCACAGGTTGCATGTGAGGAGGAAAATAATGGAAAATGAAGAAAATAGAGGCCATATTAATAAACAGGCTTCTGAGGATCAGTTCATGGCTTTTTGGTCAATTCATTTTTGGATTCTCTCTCTATTCTCTCTCTCTCTCACTCTTGGATACTTATAATTTTCTTGGAGCATTTCAACATTGGATCAAAAAGGTAAAGAAGGAAAAGAGGAAGAAAATATCAAGCAAGAAAGAGAAGGATCAAGTAGCTACAATGGGTTTACTTACATGTCTCGATTTGCATGTGTTATTTCCTTTCTAGACTTGGCATGCATGGATATGCATGTGTGTTCTCAGTTCTCTTTCTGTCATGGGCATGGGTTTTTCCATGTGTGACAACATTCTTCAGCCTTGCCTTTACATTTTCGGATAGTCATGGTGAGATGGGGTGCTCATGTTTTGGTTGAGTTGGATTTCTGCATGGATTTGAAGCTTAGCAAGGTAGATATATGATGAAAGAAATCATGGCCTAGTGATCCCTGAGTTGGAATATGGATTGTGGTAAAGGCACTGGCCTAGTGATCCCTGAACCGAACTGTAAATTATTGAGTGAGCCTAGGAATCCTTGACAAATGAATGATGGGATATATGATAAAAACTAGAGATGGTTTCCCTTGATTATGCCTAGGAATCCTTACTGATGAATGGTGGGATATACGGTAAAGCCTCGAGCCTGGTGTCTCGATTATGGCCTAGTTGTCCCTAGATCGAACTGTGGATTACTATAAATCCTAGAGACTGTGAGACAGGAAAATTCCTCATGTTGTAGGTGGAGAAAAATTCAGTGGCATCCATGCTTTTTTATGGCCTAGTGATCTAGTGAGGTGGTAAAGCCCAATTCTATTAATGAGGGTGAGTTAGTTTAGCCTCAGGAAGCCCTAGTTGGTTCTTTTGGTTGGAGTCCCACATTCATGCTTGGAATATGGCGCGGGGGTGATTTGCTAAAGAGAGACTTGGCTCAGCCAATCTATTGTCAGGTGGAACATGGTAGTCCCATATCGGGTTGGTGTTTGCATTCATTAATAAAAGTTCCTTTCCTTGGTATTTTATGTGTAAAAGTATTGGATTATATGTGGAATTTATGGTTGTTGTATCCTCATTATTTTTTTTGTTTATATGTTGGTCATGAATATGTTTTATGATAGTGAAAATGTATGGTTCTCATCATGTTTGATTTGTAAATGATTGAGTAATGAATATATGACATCATAGAGGATAATGCAGTTAATGTGATAAGGCATCAATGCTTTTTAGTGATTCTCAGATAAGTATAAGACCCTTATGCTCAGATTTGTTATTATGACCTGTAGAATGCATATTTGTGACATGTTTGATGAAATGTTTGTCATGGCTAGTAGGGGTCTAGTCAAGTCTTTGTTCAAGAATTTTCATTGGCATAATTGTCTCTATGTTTCTTTTCATTTTTGTAAATTCCATGAAGTTTTGGGCTGTGAATAGGTCCTAGCCCTAGAATTTAACCTTAAATCTCACATTCATTGGTATAGCACTAATAGAAAAAGTCTACAGTCACACTCAGGCAAGCTCAGGGAGTGAATGGGACCCTCCGTCACTTGGAGGGCTTGGCACGGCAGCAAGTGGGGCTCTAGGTCCTTGAACTGCTGAGTTACCTTATGGGTTGGTCACCTAGAAAGGTTGCATAGCTCCTATAGGTTCTGTATGATGAGTGGATGGTCAGTTTCATTTTTTATTGTTATATCCACTTCCTTAAGGTGAACTAGGAGGTTGAATCAGATCATAGTAGCCTCTCGCCACATGTTTAACCCGGTTGGCTAGTTACTTGGGTAGATGTGGGAGGAGGGTTTACAACAATTCACAATGCCCAAGGCTAAAAAATTTATGTGGTATGTTATAATGTGAACCTGACGCATTTTAATAATGTTTAATTTTATTAAATTCATTTCATGTATGTTTTTTAAATATTCCCTTCATTGTACATACTTAAAATAATTGATACAAAAATTATTCCATCTCTTGCAGGTCTTAGAAAAAAGGGTAAATTTGTTTGTATAGTTTGTGGTCCTAATATCAAATCTTGTCATTCAATAATCTTAGGAAAGGAGATGTTTGATGAGTATAGGCACTTCCTTTCTAAGAACCATAGGTATCGGAGTATCGAAAAACATTTTTTCAATGGGAAAGAAGAGATTGGATTAAGACCACAAAGAATGACCCCTCGTGCATGGGAGTTGCAATATAATAGTCTCTTAAGGTATGGATCGAATTTTCTATGTATCAATATACATGATATTTTTGGAATATTTTATATTTTTATTGCATTTTATTCATTGTACTAATTGACAGGTATTGTTGTTATAATATCTTTAACTATGATTCACCTTGTAGGTCACCAAGGCATTAATAACAACACACTTCGATGAGGAATGAAAATTTATCCCAATAAATTCAATAGACTCCCCTATTATGAGCACCTACAAATTTTTCATTTGTTTGATACAATTGACATTAGGAAGCATGTAACAGAGACCTTATAGTGAATCTTAGATGGAAGGAGATATAAAGAGAAAATTTTCAAGATTTGTAATGATTTTAAGGAGGCCAATCATGTAAATCAAAGTGCGATTAATTCAAATAGTGATGGAGACAGCCAAAATATAAGTGCCCTTCCATGGTTATTAATAGAGCAACAAAGCAAGGATGTTAAAGGGGTTATTGAAAAAATTAAATTTCCAACTAGATTTTCTTCAAACATAAAGAATATCCTAACAAAGAAAGGTGAACTAGGTGGGGTAAAAACTCATGATTGGCATATGTTTATTAACGTAATTATTTTGGTGTATGTATTTGTACATTGGTGAAACATCTTGTTAGTGTTTTCTACTAATTTGGTAATAAATAATGATCGATCATTATTTTTGTTTTGAAACCAGCTCACAAAAAGATAGAAAAGATAGATGAACGCCTTAGAAATAAGCCTCTTCAAGGGGGCAACCACCTTTACATTAAAAAAATGAACAATTCTTGGATGATACAAATGACAAGACCTCATTTCTATATATAGGAGTCTAAGGGGTCATGATATAATCAGAGCCGACATAACAATAATAATGTAAGGGGCACAATAATAACAATAGTGGGATTCTATGGGGCACAATAGTAACAGTATGGGCACTACATGGGTAGAACAATACAATAAGGGGGTTGTGCTAATAACAATAAGGGGTTACATTAGTAGTATAGGGCCTAACATGCCCCTCTCCTTCAAAAGTGTTGTCCTCAACGCTTGAGTAGTTCTTGATGCTTCTGTATAAAATTATTGTCCTCCAATGTGGAATCTTCAACGGGTAAGTTCTTCCACTTGATGAGATACTCTGAAATTGATTGATTTCGTAGCTGTCAAGTTCTTGTTTCTGTGTCTACTCTAGGTTCCAATATGATTTCTCCTTCCTCTTCAAGTTCTGGAAATATTGTTTGAATTGGGATCTTCTGCAACTTTTGAATGAGTGGCCACACTTCTTTGTCCTTCTTCCATTCATCCCTTGCTTCATTTATCCAATATGGTTGGATAATAGAAATAGCAAAAAACAATGCTTCCACATCCTCATCCTTTCTTGAGAGTGCATCTGCAACAAAATTTTGCTTCCCTCTTCTATAGATGATGTCAAAGTCATAACCCAACATATCTGTGACCCATTTTTTCTGCTCTTCTAAAGATAATATTTGTTCTAAAAATTATTTAAGACTATCATGATCCATTCTTACCTTGAAGTGTCTTCCCATTGGGTAAGGTCGCCATTTCTTAAGTGCATGTAGTATTGCGAACATTTCCTTCTCATAAATAGCTTGCTTTAGATGTAGCCATAAAAATACCCAATCACCTACATCAAAACATTTTTCACTACGATGTTGATCTACCTTTTGTTTCATTCGATTCTAGACAAAAGTGGCGTTATCCTTTAAAAGTTGGAGAACTTGTTGTTGCTACTCGATGTGATCTTTCATTGCTTTAACATTTTTCTTCTTGATATGTCCTTCTATCTTTAGAGTTTGAGAAGTGGTAATTTCTTCCAATGCTTTACAAGATATGGTTGGATTCGTTTCTTGATGCTCAATGTGATCTTTCACTTCTTGAACATTTTTCTTCTTGATGTGTATGTCTGTCTTGATAGTTTGAGGAGTGGTAATTCCGGCCAATGCATTACAAGATATGGTTAGATTCATTTCTTGTTTCTCGATGTGATCTTTCACTTATTGAACCCTTTTCTTCTTGATATGTCCTTCTATATTGAGAGTTTGAGGAGTGGTAATTCTTGCCAATGCTTTACAAGATATGGTCAGATTCATTTCTTCTTTCTCTAGGGTTGGTTCCTAGTGTATATCCTCTTCTTTTTATGTTTATTGATCATTTTCTTCCTCCTCTTCATGATCTATGTAAAATAATTTCTTCTCATCACACTTATGACCTTTAGTGCATTTGATCTCACAATTGTAACAAAGCCCTTTTTCTCTTTTTTCTTCCAATTGTTGTGGTGTCACCCTTGTAGGTTGTGGAAGGCTAGGAGAAACAAGAATTCCATGTTTATAATTATGAGGGGCAGAATTCCTTGTTTCCATAATTTTGCTTTCCACTTTTCTTGCCAACCTGAATGCCTTCTCCAATGAATCAAAATCCCAAAGACAAACCTCATGTTGAATGTTATCCTTTAAATTCCCTATGGAGACATCAATCCTTTGCTTCTCTGGAATATCATTTTCCCTTATATTCAATTTTTGAAAGTCCTCAATGTGCTCTGCCATTGAAACACTTTTGTTTGAGATTTATCAATTGGCTAAAGAAGGTGTTTCTCTTTCTATCCTCATAATGTGCTATCATTTCCTCTGTGAAAATTGACCATGTGACAAGCGATTTACGAGAACAAAGCCCTTCATACCATAAAAATTGTTTCAGTTCTAAATAATTAGACACAATACATAGCTTTTGTGATAGTGGTACACCATGTATATGAAAATATTTCTCCATCTGTAGTATCCAATTTACCGGATCCTTACCATCAAACTTCCTCATCTCGCTTTTTCTTGATTTTAGGAGCTCAATCTTGAAACATCTGTAACTTTGTAATTTCAAATCTTCCAGTTCTGAAATCGTGACTTACAGTAGTCCTCTGTGTCCTCTTTCCAATTCCACTAGTCTGATCGAACTTGGATTCTCCAAGAAAGCGTTATGCACAATCTCCCAAGATGACCTGATTATATACCTTTTTAGAAGAGCGAAATTGTATGAAGTTCAACGTCTCACTGTTTTGACCTTTGGATCTGAAAAATATACACAAGAAACTAAAGTTTGTCCTCTTTATATAACTTCTTATGAAAATTCAATCTGATGCTCTGAGTGAAAGTTATGACGATTTTCCCAAGGTGACCTATTTGGAATGTAATTCGGGGGTCTGCAAAAACCCTAACTTCCTCAGCTTATATCTCCACCAATATAGGAAGAAAAGAACTGAAATTCAATGACAAGGTTTAGACTGATTTCATCTCAAATGGGTTATTGTTTTAGCTTCTAAAACTTTGTAGCGAAAGACTTATAGGGAATTACACAATGACCTGTTTTAGATGAAATTATGAAGCTTGCAAAAACCCTAACTTCCTCAAATCATATCTCTAAAAATATAGCACAAAAATATTTGAAATTCGGACACGAGGTTCAAACTGACTTCTTCTCAAATGGGTTTTTTTTTGTAGCTTCTGACACTTCGTAGCGAAAATGTTATAGCAAAAATGACGCGATGGCCTGTTTGGTGTAGAAAAACCCTAGAATCCATAGCTCTGATACCAAATGTTATGAAACCAGCTCACATAAAGATAGAAAAGATAGATGAATGCTTGAGAAATAAGCCTCTTCGAGGGGGCAACCTCCTTTACATTACACAAATGAACAATTCTTGGATGATACAAATGACAAGACCTCCTTTCTATATATAGGAGTCTAAGGGGTCAAAATATAATCAGAGTTGACATAACAATAATAATGTAAGGGAACAATAATAACAATAGTGGGCTTCTATGGGGCACAATAGTAACAATATGGGGACTACATGGGTACAACAATATAATAAGGGGGTTGTACTAATAACAGTAAGGGGTTACACTAGTAGTATAGGGGCCTAACAATTTTTGTGACAGTATGTTCTACCTTTATCTCTCCTGGAAAATTTTCAAAACAATGCCAAACAAGTTATATGTGATCTTGGAAAATACATGAGGTAATTGGATATTTATGTGCAAAGTGTAATTTGTTGAATAATTTTTTGTACAACTAATATTTAAGTACATGTGTTTTACTTGTCATGTAATATATAATTTTTTGTTGAAACCTGTGATTTGCTTGCTTCATTTGTAGGTGGTTTTCATCTAAAGAAATTGACAAAGAATATATAAAGTATTGGAGGAGACAAATTTCTCATCTAATGTGTGAAATGAATAACTATCTACCTCTGGAATTTTTCAATGCACAAGAACATTACCTCATACACCAGGTTGAGGAGATTGAAACATGTGGACCTGTACACACAAGATCAATGTGGATGGTTAAGAGGCACATGAAATCACTAAAGGATCTGGCCAGACAAAGAGCATGCCTTGAGGGTTCTGTGGTAGAGGGATATATGTTATATCAAACCATGGTTTATATTAGTCAAAATAGTCCTACAATAGGAAAATATATTAATTAATTGGATTACATTTGGGATGTCAACTCCATGAACAAATTTGAAAGGGAACACCTATTAGGGAAAGGTAGAATTAGGAAAGTGAGATGTAAGTAGATAGTGGAGATTTATAATGCGTTTAACTCTTTTGTTTTTATGTATATAATACTTATTTTATTTTTTGTCTTCCTACGTAATCCATTATTATGAAGGTTTAACATGGTAACTAATTATATGTATATGTGTGTGTGTGTGTGTGTGTGTGTGTGTGTGTGTGTGTGTGTGTGAATTGTTCTAGTTTAATACAACCGGTTGAGAGTGGGATGCAATACATTTATTCATTGCAAACAATCTTGATTGGGTAAAGGGATGGATTGAACAATGAAAACAAGATAATAATGGTAGGCTATCATGGTATGGTGTGTCTACATTGGTCAAAGAAGCTAAACGTAGTAGAGACACCAGTCTTATACATGGGGAAATCAATTTAGCATATGGTTTAAAATATTATCACGAAAGCATATTCACCCATACTAAGTTTTTTTACACTTATATTGATGGATATGGTGTGTTTTTTCTTAATTTGAAACATATCCAAGTATATCAATTCAAAACTCATTTTTTATTTGTTTTGAAAATTGCAATTAAAACATCATAATAAAATGTGGTGCAATCGTCACAAATTTTGCCTCAAAAGGTTGAATGAAAAGATGAAAACTTTTGGTAGTGGGATAACTGTTGTATTTTAGGTTTTCAATGTTGCCTATAGAGGTGATAGACATCCATAAGTATCTAACAATGAATACTATGGGTATTTGGATGATATAATTGAGTGTGAATTTAAATCCTTCAAATTAGTTATGTTCAATGTCAAATGGTTAAAGCTATGAATCTATGAACATGACCCTGATAGAACTGTTATTAAGCATGCTAATGGATTTATCATGGTTAATGCAAGGGATGTTGAGCCAATATCATAGCCCTATGTTCTTCCAAGCCAATGGAAATAGGGATTTTACATAGAGGTTCTAGGTGAAGTGGGTTGGTCATATGTTGTTAGATATGATCCAAGAGGAAGGCTGGGAAAGTATAATGTAGGAGAAGAAGATGATGTAGAGGAGTAATTGGTTCATGTGTCAGACGAAGATGTTGAAGAAGTTCAAGGATATGTTAATCAAGACAATGTTAATTTAGATGAACTATATGATATTAACGATGCGTCGAATGAAGAAATTGAAGAAGTCGAACCAAATGTAGAAGAGCATGTTCCAAATGATGATATACATGATGATGATGATGTTGACATGGTGAATTGTTTGAACATGAATTTTGAATTTGATGATATAGATGATGAGTTAGATGAGGAATAATATTAATGATATTAAAAATGTTGAAATGTATGAGGTATTTATTTATATGATTTTAGTTGGTTTGTTCTCTTTTTAAAAAAATTATGAGCTTCCACCTTCACATAGTTGGCCTTGTTCAATATAAAATATATTATTCTTAAAATGAAGAGAAGCTCGTTTACGTTTATGCCATCATCTCCAATTTTAGCTTTGGTTCATCTAAAAATTTCCAAGATTTTCCATCTACTAATTAGTGGAAATTATGCTTTGACTCAACATAGAGTGATCGGTGAATGGGGCCAAGAAAAAACCTAAGTTCAAATGACTAATTCATAGAGTTCATAAATGAAAAACCTATGTTCCAATAAAAATGAAAAGATCATCATTGTCATCATCATCATCATCATCATCGTCATCATCATCATCAACATCGTCATCATCATTAATGTCATCAATGTCATCTTTTTCGTTATATTTTTCGTCAACATCATTTTCAACATCGTCATCATCTTTTTCATCTTCATCAACATCATCATCATTTTCATCATCACCATCGACGTCATTGTTTTCATCAACATCATCATTAACATCATTGTCATAGTCATCACCAACATCATCATCTTTTTCATCAACATCATTATCAAAATCATGATCGTCATTGTTATCGTCATCACCATATAATCACATAATTATCTTCATCACCATCATCATTTCAATCATCGTCCATGTCATTGTCATCATCATTAATGTCATCATTGCCATCATATTTCTCACCCTCATCAACATCATCATCGTTGTCATCATCATCAATTTTGTTATCAACATCATCTAACATCATCACCATCGTCATTGTCGTCATCATCATATTTTTCATCATCATCACCATATAATCAAATATTTACCTTCATTTCCATCATTATTTCAATCATAATCCATGTCAACTTCATCATCATCATCATCATCATTAATGTCATCATCATCATCTTTTTTCGTCATTGTCATCATGCATCACCATCATCATCAACAATGTCATCATCGCTATCATATTTTTTTATCTTCATCAACATCATCATTGTTGTCATCATCATCGTCATCATCATTTTTGTCAACATCATCATTGATATCATCATCGTCATCATCGTCATTGTTGTCATCATCATCATCAACATTGTCACAATTGTCATCGTTTTCATCATCATCATTGTCATCACGCTCATAATTATCGTTTGTGTCTTCATCATTGTCATTAATGTCATCATCATTTGAATCTTCATCATCATCATCAACAACATCATCAACGTCATGTAGACCAACCTACATCCATCTAACTTTGGATCTATCATGCACCAAGAGGGATCCAATCTATCGAGGTGAAAACCTTCCTTTTGGAGTGTAAAATTTGACGAAAGGATTGCACCTCAAGGGATTTGATCCCTCTCATCACATGACTGATCCGAAGTTAGATGGATCTGGGATGGTTCTAGTTGAGGGAAACTATGTCACATTTTTAGATTATCATTATCATGTATATGGTTGAGATAAACTTCGTACTTTGAAATTTACATTATGTTTTTATTTATTGACATGACCATATCATTCTCTTCTTTAATTTAGTCTATGTTGCTTGCCTTAAATATTTTGCACATATGTGTGTGGATGCTTTGAGTGGTTCGTATGTTTATGTGTTTGGATTTGGAATGTAATAGTTTATGAATGTTACAATTTTTTGTTATATTTCTATGTGTATGTAATTGTCTATTAGTAATTAGTTGGTGATGAAGAAGGGAGAGAATCTTGTCAAAAGTTTGCAGGAGCATTATCACTGCACATCTATTTCCTTTAATTATTAATATCTTGAAAACGTTTTTATAATTATAGCCTCAAGATTTATATGAGTGTCGAAATTGAGGAAAGGTTTGCACCTTGAGGGATTTAATCCCTCTCGGTGCATGATATATTTAGTTTTAGATAGATCTATGATGGTTTTAGTCATGCCCGGACACACCAAATTTGTTGAAAATCTAATTATTTTGACCATTTTAAATATGCTAAATATGTCTGAGATTAATTTGGTCATTTTAATATTAAATTTTCTCAATTACCTCAGTTTGTTAAGATGATAGATACTGTTAATAACTTTAATGACGAAAATTGACGGGGGGAGAGAGAGGGAGGTAGGAAAGAAGCCAAATAGGATTATAAACCACCATTTTCACTAAAATCAATGCATCTAGTGTAAGCAATCAAATAGGATTAGAAATCTACATCTACACTAAAATACATGAATCTAGTGCAAGCAATAAAATAGGATTAGAAATCACCATCTACACTGAAATAAATGCATATAGTAATCAAATAGGATTAGAAATCGCCATCTACATTGAAATCAATGCATCTAGTGCAGGAAATATTCTTCCCTCCCCTCCCCCTTCTATATCTACATCCCTCTCCATCTCTCCTTATTTGTTTCTCTATATCACCTCCCACCCAAACACACATGTTATCTCTCTCCATATCTATATATCTATCTCTACCTCCCTCTCTCTCTCTCTATCTCTCTCTTATTTCCTCTTTTCACCTTCCATCTATATCTCTATCACCCTCAGTCTCTCCTTTTCCTATATATATCATCCCCAAAACATACACACTCTTTCTCCATATCTATTTATCTCTCCCTCCCTCTCCCCCCTCCTCTCTCTTACCCTTCTCTCCCTCTCTCCCCCATTTTATCTCTCTTCCCTCTTGCTCTTCTATCTCCCTCTCTCTCCATATTCCTTATCACTCAATATCTCTCCCTCTCTCTCCATCTTCCTTATCACTCACTCTCTCTCCCTCTTCCTCCATATATATTTATCTCTCCCTCCCTCTTACTCTCCCTCCCTCTCTCTCTCTCTCTCTCTCTCTTACCCTTCTCTTCCTCTCTCCCCCCTTCTATCTCTCTTCTCTCTTGTTCTTCTCTCTCCCTCTCTCTCCATCTTCCTTATCACTTACTCTCTCTCTCTCTCTCCACTTTTCTCTCTCTATGTATTTACTTTTACCTCCCTCTCTCATTCTCGCTCTTCCTTGCTCTCCCCCAATTCTCTCAACCTCCCTCTGACTCCCCCCCCCCCCTCTCTCTCCCTCCAACTCCATCACAATCTCTCTCCACCTTCTCCTTATATATCCCCCTTCTCTACATCCTATCTCTTGTTTGTCTCTTTATTTGACCCCCAAACATACATAACTCTCTCTCCATCTCTCCCTTCTCACTCCCTCTCTCCTTCGACCCCCCCTTCTCTACATCTCTCATTGTTTCTCTCTCTATTTGACCCCCAAAAATACATACTCTCTCTCCATATCTCCCTTGTCACTCCCTCTCTCTCCCCATCTTTCTCTCTCTCTTACCCTTCTCTCCCTTTCTCACTCCTCTCCTTCTCTCTCTCTTAATTTCTCCTCTGCCCTCTCCTTCACTTTATCTCCATCTCTCCCCTGTCACTCCCTCTATCTCTCCAACTCTATCACTCTATGTCTTTGTTATTCCCTCTGTAAATATATAGAGTTAACGTATATCATGATATGTTAATATATATTATATAATATTAATATTACATTTAAAATTAAATATTTATAAAAAAACAAAAAAACATAAAAAACAAAAAAAAAGGTCAATACATAAACGTGAACCTTTAACTCAATTAATAAATTAAAATCATGACATTATCCTCCTACGTCGCACACCTCCACCATCGATCCTTGCTTCATGAGGTCACTTCCCACAGAGCAAGAGAGAATGTATGGATTGATAGTGCGAGAATGATCCCACCAACCCTCTCCCTACCTCCATATTAGTCGAGTAAGTGTCCACAAGTGGATTAATAACACGAGGATCTCTTTAGTATGGAGAAAGAAGATCACTGGTTCGAAATCTAGTTATTGAAACTTCACCACAAATTACACCTACTTGGGAATTTTGTTTCCAGGGCTTCGGTTTTAGCCGAGGAAAAATTGCTTCCCTGAGGAAGAGCAAAGAAAGAGGACAGAGCTAGTAAATTTGACACATGGAAAATTAGTTACAGATTAGACAAATTCAACCCCACCAATGCATCCAAGGAGAGACAAGGGAATCCCAAAATGTCTTTTGTAAGTTTAAATTGCGCCATTTTTTTTTCTAAATTTCCCCACTGTTAGATGCAAAAAAAATGGCAGAAAATATGTGAGTTGGAAACCCTAGCATGCTATAAAATTTTAATGGAAAAATAATGATAAAATCCTCCTTGAATCATATGGTGATCACTACAAAAAATTGCAAATAGCCCTTGAAAAATAAATAAACAAAATCAAAACCCCAAAGAGATTGTGGCTTACTAAAATCAATATTTTTGGATTACTATAAAAAGATTTAGATTAATCACAAATTGAGCTCTAGAAACCCTTGCACATGTTGGGTTGTGTTATATTCTTTCCACGACTAACCGATGTAGTGAACCGGGGGGTTAGAGGGGGGGCAGAGCCCCCCATTTGTTGTGTCGATTGCACAGTAGGGGGGTCATAGGGGGGACAGAGCCCCCCCTTTGTTGTTTTGATTACGCAGCAAGGGGGTCATGTGGGCGCGGCAGCCCCCCTGTTCGAGGGGTTAGAGGGGGGGCGGGTAGCCCCCTTTTCATTGCGCTGATTGCACAGTGGGGGGGTCACAGAGGGGGTCGTAGCCCCCCCTGTCTGGGGGGTTTGAGGGGGGCGGGTAGCCCCCCTCTACAGGGTCTGGGGCAGTGCCTCGGGAAAAAAAATTTTGGACTCTATATTAGGTTGCACAAACCTACCTATGGTTTTCAGTCCATGGTTTTGGACGTGATGGTTTTCGGTCCATGGTATTGGATGCTTCAACATGTATAAATATGTATTGTAACATTTAAAGGAACATAATGAAAAATCAAGTTAGTAGTCCTGGTTTTGGGATCCAGTGGGAAAATCTCTGTGTATATGTGTTTTATGTGTTATGCTTTTGCATTGTTTATTTTTTTGTGTTTTAGAATTCGTATGCAGGTAATTTCTGTACGGGGTTAAAAACTACATTTGGTATCAGAGCTGTTTTGGCTTCGAGGGGACGCCTTTGTTGCTGAGGGGTTTTGCTCGGGCCTGTGGTAGACCCTATTCAATGGGAGATCTGCGAGATCGATTCTAGTTATAAAAGAAGATGGCGAGCAATGGAAAGATAGAGATCAAGAAATTTAATGGTCAGAGTTTTGAGTTGTGTAAACTCAAGATGGAGGATCTATTGGTGGATAAATATCAGTGGATCGTGGTAGATTCAGGTACTAAACCAACGGGAGTGACCGATGAAGAATGGAAGAAGTTGGATCGGAAGGCAAAGAGCACAGTATGATTGTGTGTCTCAGATTCAGTATTGTCGAATGTATCAGGGGAAGCTACAGCGAAGGATTTGTGGGACAAGTTAGGGACATTTTACCAATCTAAGTCTCTGGTGAATAAACTGTTGCTACGGAAAAAGTTGTATAACCTGATGATGAAAGATGGATACTTGGTGATAGAGCATATGAATGCATTCAATACTGTGGTAAGTCAGTTATCGTTTGTTGATATCAAAATTTCAGATGAAGATAAGTGCATTAGTTTGTTGTGTTCTCTACCAGATTCGTGGGATAGTCTGATTATTAGAATAGGTAGCAATGCAACTACCTTGCAGTTTGATGAAATAGTCTCATCCTTGCTAACGAAGGAGATGAGACGGAAAAATATGGAGAGCCAGAATGGTGATACCTTGTCTATACGAGGATGGTCCCAGAACAGAAACAAAAATAAGTCATCGAGTGGGAGATCTAAA
>APFE030036560.1:44098-54164 GCA_000404065.3 Pinus taeda
TATGTGGATGATATGTTGTTGGTTGGAAATGACAAAGAAATTATCTAGGATTTGAAGACCCAATTGTCCTCCAAATTCGACATGAAAGATCTTGGTGCTTCAAACTATATTTTGGGCATGGAAATTAAAAGAGATCGGGCAAAGAGGAAGCTCTGGTTAAACTAGAGGAAGTATGTTGAGACAATACTGTAGAGGTTTAATATGTAGGATAGTAAACCGGTGAGGGTTCCTATTCCTGTAGGTGTAAAGCTATCTTCTGAACAGTGTCCCAAGACACAAGAAGAGGAATAGGATATGTCCCATGTTCCATATGCAAGTGCAGTCGGTAGCCTGATGTATGCAATAGTCTGTACTAGACCAGACATTGCACATGCAGTGGGAGTATTGAGCAAGTTTATGTCAAAACCAGGGAATGAGCATTGGATAGAAGTGAAGCGGGTTTTCAGGTATTTGCGTGGCACTAGTGATTATGGTTTGTGCTACCAAGGAAGACCGGGATTGGACAAAGTTTTGGATATTCGTGGCTTTGTTGATGCAATCTGGGCTAGAAATTTGGATCAAAGAAGATCTACAAGTGGGTATGTGTTTAACCTATTTGGAGGAGCAGTCAGTTGGATGAGTAAAAAACAATCTGTAGTGGAACTATCAACTACAGAGGCATAATACATGTCAGCCACTTATGCACGAAAGGAAGCAGTTTGGTTGTAGAGATTGTGTTCAAGTATTGGGTTAGTACAGGGAGCTATAAGAATAGACTGTGACAGCCAAAGTGCAATTTTGTTGGCAAAGAACCCTGCTTATCATTCAAAGACAAAGCACATTGATGTTAAGTATCACTTTGTGAGAGATATGATAGAAGACAAAAAGGTGTTGTTGGTAAAGGTGGACACTTTGAAGAATACTGCAGATGCATTGACAAAATCTGTGAGCTCTGAGAAGTTCTCCTGGTGTAGAGAAACAATGGGTGTTTTAGGGCTGGAAAAATGACTAAGCTCTCCTATGCCCCCTTGTGGAAAGAAAACAACAAGTGGGAGAATGTTGGGTTGTGTTATATTCTTTCCACGACTAACTGACGTTGGCGAACCTACATATGGTTTTCAATCCATGGTTTTGGATGCGATGGTTTTCGGTCCATGGTATTGGATGCTTCAGCATGAATAAATATGTATGGGAACATTGAAAGGAACATAACGAAAAATCAAACTGGTAGTCCCAGTTTTGGGTTCCAGGGGGAAAATCTATGTGTATATGTGTTTTATTTGTTATGCTCTCGCATTGTTTATTTTTTTGTGTTTTAGAATTCGTATGCAGGTAATTTCTGTACGGGATTAAAACCTACAGCACAATCCAAGAGAAATTTGCAAAACGAATTTATAAGAAAATTATCGATTTAAACCCTATGCAGATCAGTGAGAGGAGAGATTTATAAGCCCTCGACTCTATCATGGAAAACCCTATGAAAAGATTGAATAAAAATTGCTAAAATTTTGCAAATGAATTCAGTGTATAAAAATCCTCAGCCTACAAGTAAATGAAGTTATCTCCTCTAGAAATTAATAAAAAAATCAATTTTGAAGCCAAAAATAAACTTTAAACCCCTCTTGGCTTCCTAAAAAAAACATTGATTCAAGATCAAGCCCAAAATCCAAACAATATACTAGATGGGTCTCAAATAGGGAAAATTTTAGGGGCTAATATTCACATGTGGGCTAATTTTCCATTATTTTTCAAAAAAAAAGATTCGCTAATTTCCATTTTTTCTAAAATTTATTCACCCAAATTTTATAGTATAAAATTATTTTACCTTAAAAATAGCCAAAATTTTATATAGACTATATAATACTATTATAAATTTGAATATTTTTAACAAAAATATCGACAAACATTTTATAGATTGCATATTATGAACTAGCGAGATACGCCAAGTTTTCTGAACTTTAAGAAAAAATTCCATCCTTAAAATTTTCCCTGGGACTCTCAAAAGGCTCTTGTTCTAGAACATAGGTTGATACTTCAAACCCTAGCTAGTTGTGTGAAGGAGGAAATGGATTTAAAAAAAAAAAGGAATTTTAATTAAATATGGCTCATATCCACATAAAACAAATTGATTAGATGATAGAATTTGAAATCCCAATATTTCCACTTCATATCTACAAAGATAAACCAAAGATATGATGTCCCATGTTGTTCCAAAACTTTTTAAGTGTGAGAAGGTTTTAGTGTTGAGATAAAGGAGGCCTCTCCATGGTACTATCATGACAAATGTTGATATGCTCATTATTTCTTGGAAACAAAGTTAGTTAAGATTAAGGAGGGAAAAAAACATTGATAATCCTGTAGACTTGTGAACCTTTTCTAACTTCTATGAAATGGTCAAGGAAATTGATGTCAAACTCCTAGATTCTTCCTATGAATGACTTGATTCCACCAATCATAACTACATGAAATAAGCTACCAAAAAATTTATATTGAATTTCTAGCTAAGGGATTCTATCATGATGATATACATGAAAGTTGATAAGGGACAACCCTTACAAATTCCTAACACAAAAAAATGCATATAAAACCCACTGCTTAAACGAAGAACCCACAAATTGTTGATACATGTGGAGATCCAAGAAATGAATCCTGGATTAAACCCAAATTTCTAAAGGAATCCAAACATGAAGTTATTCTTGACACAATTAAAGACATTTTCCATATCCAACTTAAGAATCATCCACTTTTCCTCATTATTCCTACTAAAGGGGATAACTTCATCTATAAGGACAACATTTTCCACAACTTGTCTCTTCCTCACAAAACCACCTGGATTTTCTAAGATAATCTCAGGGAGTGTATACTTTTTGATATATTACCAATGATTTTAGACATAATCTTGTACAATACATTGAACTATGATATCATATAGAATGTAAAAAGGATGATGGGATCACCTCTTTTTGGGCTACAGCTAAGAAATATTAATTTGTCCCTCCTCTCGGGTGAAAGGAATGATGAACATATTGAAGAATTCACACCATCCACACCAACTCAAGCTTAATAATATTCTGAAATAGTTGCAAAAAATAATTTTGGATTCATATAGACTTGATACCTTATCAAGTTCAAAATGATTTATTGTGTCCAAGATTTCATCTTTTGATATAACCTACATTAGAGAAGCATTATATTTGTTACTTATAACTCATGGATTATTTTTTTGCATAATATTTCTACCCAACCTATTTTGGCTTCGAGTTTCAATATATAGGGTGGCATAGGGTTTATATTCTACTTTGTTTTTTTCATTTGGACATAGTGTATCTCCTTCATTGGTGGTGATTTCCTTGAAATTGTTACACTAGTGTTGTACTTCATATTATTTGTGAAAAACATTAGTGTTTATATCCCTTACTTAGAGCCACAAACTCTTGGACTTTTACCTCCATTTTTATTCTTCTTCCCTCATTGTATATTTGTAGCACTATAAGGTTTCTTTTTCTTCAATCATTAAAGAATGAGTGGTGTATTCCTACTCCTTGAGCCTTTGATTCCCCCCTAGTTTATATTTGAGGTATTTGATCTCTTTACTCACTAATTGATAGTAATACCTCACCCCAACCTTTAGAGTGAGCTTTGTATTTTTAAGATTTTTTTTCCTGGATGTGCACCAATGTACCAACCACCCATTTCCTTCAAACTCAAGAAACAAGGTGAAGGAGGGGTCTTAGAGCTAAAAATGATTGAAATGAAAAAAATGAAGAGCACAATAATCCTCTTGTTTAATCATAGAAAAGGTGATGTTTCAGTGTTATGATCCAACATAAGATATAATTTAAAAAGAAATAGAAATGTTACTATCTGCGAAGGAAATATGTACTAATAACTTATCTAGCTTAATGTGCTAGGACTGAGACATCTATTGGTCCATGTATATTTCCATGTAAATTGTATATATGGTTGGAAACCCCAAAGGTTATCAATGATATTTAATCTTAAGACCCTTGTGGACTTAGCACAAGAAGATTTGTTAATATATCTAAACCTTGAAGCTAGTGTTTGATTTTATGATGTATAACATTGTTTTCTTCTTGCATGTTTAAACATATAGGGGTTAATTCCTTATTACATATAATAACTACGACATAATTCCTTAATATTCGCTCATTATAGAGTAATTCAAATTCATCTTCTTAGGCATCATATAACTAAATGAAAGGTTTATTTTGCATAATTTATCGCCAACCTTTTCTTACAGAATTATATGAGTCCTACCCAAAAGTTACTTTATGCATTCTTAATATTTCACACAATCATCTAGCTATATGTAATACACAATGATACTAAAATTTCACGAATTGCATTCCTTCATCCTTTTAGAGTATTGTTTCTATACAATATGGAATATATATTAATCCCTGTCATAATCCTTTTTCCAATAACCTCCCAAAATCATGGTTGTATATGATCTTGAGGATCTATATTAGCAAAATGAATACCTCTAACATAATTTTAGACAATGTATGGATGAACCTAAAGCACAATGGTCTCAATCTTCTCATTCTTGACCGACTATATGATTCTTACAAATAAATTCAATCAAGTATACTCTAAATATGCTACTATCACATGCTTCTAAGTATGATTCCATACTCAATCAAGATTCATCTAGGAAGCATAATGATGCATGCTTACCCCTTTAATGAATTTGTTACCATCAATTCCTTAGGGATCCTTAATTCTCCCTCATTTTATCGTGCTCATCATTAGAAAGCACAGTAACTTCTTTGATTAGCCATCCTTCTCATTTTTCTTCCTTAATTATCTACCTACAATATTCACTGGCAAGTACAACCAAGCAAAATATACAAATACAAGAACATGGTGATGATCTAAGGTTTCTATGGTTTTCATAGAGGGTATACTCTAGGGTTCTTAGACAAAAACCCTAAATTTCTTAATATTTAGTTTGGAAACATCATCCCTAAGGTTTTAATTTCATATCTTATAGTTGATCCAATTCCATGCTTACTAAGGTTTACCATATATCCTAGAATATTTGAAAACCCTAGAAGTGAAGAGTTAGGGTTTCTATGAGAGAACAAATAGGTTAGGGTTATGATTTTCTAATCCAATTCCTATCTATGTTTCACAATCCCCATATACCCACAAACCTTCAACAAAGTGAAGACTACAAACCCTAGCACCTTAATGCATTACATGTCATTACATTATGCAGACCCTTTATTTAACTTAAGCTATATGAGTATAAAAACAATTATACATACCTCACTGTAGCCTCACATTATCCTTTCTTGCAAAGAATTGGTCTCTAGATTACTTCATTTTCTTCCCAAGGATAAAATCTTGATCTCATAGATGTAGTAGTACTTCTATTTTTGAGGTATGTTATATATGTTGTTATAGATCTTCAAGCTAGAATTTTGTTACATCCACTTGCTTCAAATAGGATTTTTATGGGATTCAACAATCCCTTCTTACTTCAATTCCCATTATGATAGATTTATGCTATCATTATACAACTTAGAAACTTCTAGTTAGGTCTTACCACAGTCACTATAAATTCCTCTTCAATCCCTGGTCTTTTATCTTCTACTAGTTGTCTTACTTCGCTAGACTATAGAGTTACTACTAGCCTTAGATTCCAAAAGAAATAAGGTTATAGGTCTTGGCCTATCTTATCAAAACCTCATGGCCTTTGATTAAATTTTATAGATCTCGGTATTTCTTAAGTTTGTATGATAAGTTAAAACTTGTGGTTGGGGCTTCGATAACCACTCAGAATACATCACAAACATGGCTAAAATACCTTCCAAAAAACTATGGTCCCTTCTTTTCTTCAAGGATACTTCTTCGTTGGCTTAAATGCTACTTCTAGGAGAAGTCTCAGCTTTCCTTTAGGTTTCATCTTTCCTTGCAGTGTCCTCAACTTATTATAGGCCTATTAACTTGCTTCTCAGGTCTCCTAAAATGATGAAGTCTCTGCCTGAGGTGAATGTTTTCAGCCTCTTTAAAACCCTTGCTACATTATTGAATAGAACTTTGACCAAATTTCAGAGGTCTTTCCTATTAGAAGGATGATCTTCTCTTGATAGAGGTATGTTGTTCTTACTTTTAAGATATATAAATACAGTCCCTTATTTTTTTTCTTTTGGAGTAAGGCAAAACCCTTCCAGCAATCTTCCAGCTACCTATACTCTTGTCCTTAGCTTTGATACCATGTTGGAAAATCGATTAGTGAAACATTTTATTTTTACTTTTCCTTTCTTGATAGTTATTTGTGATATTGTGTTCTTATCATCAAATAAATTCCAAAACAATGAATATCACATCCATACAAAAAATGGACACAAGATATAGGCTCCAAGCTAGGCAAAAACCCCTCCAAGGGGAAAGCCAAAAGCAAATTATCTTCTTATAGAACCAATTCAAAGGAGACTTCCAAGACCAAAACCTAAACCAAGCCCATCACCAAGAACAAAGTTGACCATCCAATATTCATCTTCAATGCAATACCAAGTCTCCAAGGGTAACGAAACAAGATCTCTTCAAGATGATGACTCTTCTAGCCTTTTGTTCTCACCAATGCAACTTGCAAAAACTCCTACAATTTCAGACCTGAGGAAACCATAGAAACCCTAGGGTATTCACATGTGTGAACAATAGAAGACAAATTATAGAATTCCAAAAGCTTGATGTGTCTCTCAATAGTTTGAAGATCCATCTTTATATAGCCCTTCCAAGAGGCTGCATTAGCCCTCTCTAGGCCAACGTTTACTGAGATAGTCAACTTGGTCCTGGGAACCTTCTAGACATTTCTAATTTCAAAATATTTTTTATTTCCTTGATACAAATGTTTGAAAGGGTCTTTTACAATATGACAAGGGCTCTTGACTCACAAAAAAACCCTAGGAGAATTCAATGGATGTTTGACCTAATGACACAGTGACTTGAGCATGAAATCCATCCTTTACAAATATAATTTTATTTCTTCTTTTGATAGATACATAAGAATTACATGATGAGATGAGTCAAATGGAAATTATGAAGATGGAAACTAGTTACATTAATCAACATATCGAAGTATGTGGGTTTCACTTTGTAATGGAAGATTAAATGTTATCAGACTGTGTTGAGTTCTAAAGTTATAGAGGGAGTTCATTAGTTAGGATGAATAGGTTCTTAAGTTATCAATTTTTAAAATATTAATTGAATATTTTAAACGCAAAGAACTTCCTTGTAAGTCACTTGCACTATTATAATGTTCTTGTGGTTTCGTCAAAACATTTCTCAACATCCCTTATGAAAATCACTAACAGTTTCTCTCATTTGATGGAGTGCTATAGGATGTTCAAATAAATAGGTATTTATCAGATCTCAGTTCATCAAGTGATGAAAGTTTGGGTAGGATAGAATAAATTGACCAAACATCTGGTACATCGTCTAGCAGGTGAAGATCAACTAGAGGTGAAAATATTAGAATAAAATTCCATAGACACATGGAATTTTCCTCGATAAAGGGGGGTCATGTTCTTATGATAATGAGAGAATAGATGACATCAATGTTCCCTTGAGGTACAAACATCTAGTGAAACTATGGGTACCCAAGGATCTTTTGGAAATAAAAGCTAATTTTTCTATCAATGAAAGGATATACTACATTGCCCCATCATCATTACATGGTTTGGGGCATTTTTCTATGGATGATGTAAAGGTATGTTATGGTAGATTCACTAAATTGATGGAGTATGTTGGACCATATTACGTCTACAATAATTACATATGACTAGTCCAATATACCAAAAGTATGTGAAGATATGGCGTGCCACAAATTATATAAACTAAAATATAATGATCAAAATAAAGACGCAACTATGTACATTGATGGAAGGAAAAAATCAGTAGGGAATATTACAGGGTTTATAAATAGTACATGACCCACAACCACAAATAGGCAACCCAGTTGCACATTCAAGGGGCGTGAAGGAAACTGTGTATTCGTATGTTCCATAAAATCAATAGCTACAAGGGAAGAATTTCTCATTGATTACAATTTGAATCAAATAGATACAAACATTGCTATTATGGAGGAGGTATGTATTATACTTTTCATAACTTGTAAGAAATGTCTATTATATGTTATGATTGTCATTTTCTACAATATATTGTCACACATGTTGTAAGTTAAGAAAACATTTTAATACGTCATAGTCATAATAGTGTGGCATGGTGATCAAGGTCAAAGGGCACCAACCTTGCAATAGGTAAACATCAATGTAATTATACATTAAAGTAAATAACCACAAAATTCACTTCAGTGTTCTCATTCCCTTGCTTTAAGAATATTCTACTTTGTATTTAACAAACAAAGTTATTGAAATGCCCTTCATTTCACTTTGTCATCATCATTTTTTGTTGTGAATATAATTAATTAAATCATATTCTTTGGTAGGAGTAACTGAAGTTACTATAACTTTCAACACTTCTTTGTATAAATTTAGAACCTTTTATATTGGCCATGATATAACGTCAAGTTATTATATAAATCTATATGTTTGCCAATAGTGGTTTTCTTATTAATATAATGATGATTATTTGTGGATGAATTGTTTGATTTTTTTTTAATGTGTCATAATGAACTTTCAAGATATCATAATATTTATGAGCTAGCATTTAATTATATAAACTTCCTCTCTTACGTAAAAAATGGAAATTTTTATTAATCTAAAATATTTAATCAAATTCAAGTCTTTGAATGTTTATAGTTGGTGATGGTGGAAAAAAACTACAAATTACACTTATTTGATTTAAAGAGTGACAAGGCAAATGCACCATCCTCAGAGCAGTCCACAGATGCTCATGAGGAGGTATTTAATGAAGAAGCAATTTTTTTATCAGCAAATCCAATCCAAACAATAAGGAAGATTTAAATCAAATTAAACAAGAAACTTGGTTCTTTACTTCTAATTCAGCCACAGACAGAAGAGGTAAGAGGCAAAATCAAAACCATGATGGGCTAAATTTATCACTATGGGGTAAGAAAATCATTTAATTATCCATTTATTTATTTATTATTTTAATTATTTAGGATTTTAATTATCTCATCCTTTATTAAAAAACTCTTTATTTTACATGATTTTTTGAGGGAGTATGATCCTCATGGTTCGACTATGGGGGTTAGCATTGGTAGCAATGTTGTTTCTCCATCTATGAGTGGCATGCCAGTCACTGAGACCAATACATGCCCTAAAAAATAGACACCAATATCTATACCCCCTAAGCAACATACACCGAGATTTGCACATGATTTTGTGGATGTAGAGCGTGATCCCATCACACATTCTGAAGTGAGATTTCCTTAATATTCTTGTGTTACTAGCATGGGAACACTACCAATTACGTTTTTAGTAGATGATGAGCATGTCCCCATGAAATTAGAGAAGCTTTCAAGTATTTAAGAAGTGTTTTAAATATTTAGTACAATCTAATTGAAATTTACATATAGTTTGTGATTATTTTAAATTAATGATAATATTGTTTTGTAAGAAACGATATATTCTATAGGCACATGTATGACCTAACCTTGGAAATTTTTGGGCCCACCATCCGTACAAGCATGAAATCCAAAATTTCCAAGTTAAAGGATGAACTTATTTACAAAATGGTTGGCCTATTCAGTGAGGGTACCATCAACAAAATTGGAGTTACCTCGAAGGCAGGGTTACATTTAAAACATATGTGAGACTAGTATAGGGATAATTTGTAAAAGAACATTAAGTATGAGCACCCTCCAGTGATCAAAGAGGGAGTGGAAATCCCTCATGGTAGATGTAATCGAGAAGGTGCTTCAAAAAGAAGGGAACACAACACCCAAACTAGGAAGGTATGAGACACTTTTAATAATGTAATTATGATGTTTTATCATCATTGCAACATCTAATTATGTTTTTTAATATTTTCAATACAGGCTCCTAGATATATCCAAAGCCATGAAGGCTAGAATAGATAAAAATGGGTAACACCACCTTGGCCCGGGTGGTTACTCAAAACTGGCAGCAAAAGT
>APFE030036560.1:54678-102164 GCA_000404065.3 Pinus taeda
TCCAAATTATAAATTCTTAACAATTTTAATTTAATATCGTAGAAGAAGAAAAAATCATGTTCTCATGCAGAATTATAGGGGGCGCAATTCAAAGAGGCTCCCACGAAAGAATACCTCAAGCTTACTTACAAGCACGACTATCAAGTCGTGGTTGAATGTAGGACAAGCTTGGGGCCTACACAGCCTTTCGACACCCAACTTGACACTTAGGTAAATAAAAACTACGAAGAGAATTTATAAGTTATTACTTATACAATCTATTGGTTATTATTTTGGCCATAAAGCAATGTGCTTGATTGTAAAAAATAGGCAAGCAATGTAGATACAAATGACCCAAGTAGTAATGGAACACATGAGCCTAGTGATGGTGCAGTGTCTCTTGAAACTAATGTTTAGCATGGTACTGGAGGTATTTCATGTGTTATTAAAAATGTACAGTATGGATTTACAATAAAAATATTTAAATGCAAATGATGTATTAATTATAACCTTTCTTGTTTCTACTTCAGAGTATGTATAGGATGAGGCCAAACAAGAGGAGGAACATATAGCCATGTATGAAAGTACTCTACTTCCCTCCACTACTGAAGCAAGTAAAGAGCACTCTACTACTCTTTTTATTAATAAAACACTTGTAATAATAATAACTATAAATATGAACTTAACATTTATTTCTTACTATAGTTGATACTTTGGCCCCCTTGCAGCAGCATAGACGTATGACCAAGTTGGGAGCAAGACATACAAGGCCCATAACAGCTAAATGGGAAGAAGACATCCTTGTTAAATTCCTAAAAAAGAGAAAGAGACTGAATAATAAATTAGTGCACTTATTATATAATTATAACGACCTTGTTTCATATTACGTAAACATATTTTTTGTTATATGTTGATGGTATTGGACCCACCAACATGTCAGGGGATCTCCCTGATAAGAAGTCCCAACTAGACCTCAGACCATTTGGAGTAGGAGTCCCAATAGTGGGTAGTAAAGTTATTCCTTGACTGCAATAACGCACAGAGGTAAGTGTGATATATTTGTCGGAAGCAAGTATGTGACCTTGCAGTGAGACAAGTGAGATGCATGGGGGGTTCTAACACACATAGGGGAAAAGGAAGTGTATTCTTTAGAAGCCTACAATAGTACACAGCCTGAAACTAATACATGATCTGAATGACATCAAAAACTAGAAAGCAGAATAGTCCACACTCCAAAGTGATGGGTTAAACCAACAATACGACTTCAACAAGATTCATACAATCGTATACAAAATAGTTCATACACAAATGTGTAAATTAATCAACATGCATTGCTAAAGTAACCAGAATAGTCGAACTGCAATAACAACATATGCATGAAGACATGTTGGATATGTTATATATATATATATATATAAAGTGAAATTTTCATCCACACATACACCATTGATAACCACTAGCCCCAATAGTGGAACATTAGAGTCAACATATCATGCTCCTCTAAAGAGATGTACTCACTATACACTATGGAGAATCTAAGGCTCATCACAATACTCTCCAAACCTTCTCTAAGCAATGCCTAGCCAAAAGCTTGGCTCCCAAAAGCCTGTACTATGAGTTATTGTGGTTCTATATATAGCAAAGGGTGGGATGACCCTTGACATTCCCCTTTGAATCTTGGACTACCTTCATGACTCTTCACATTACAATAGTGACTATTCACATTCCATTGATGACAATTGGAATTTCACTGACGGCATGTTTCCAAAAATACAATTTCCACATATAGCCATGTGGGAACGAATAGGCTTGAGTCAGCGTGACAAGACATATAAAATCACTTGGAATCTTAGGGAATGACCAACTTGGTAATCTCCTCATGGTGATCTTCAGTGATGAATTGATACCAAGCTTGGTACTTCTCTATTATGACCCCATAATATTTGATGGCATCTTTATCAAACAAGACCCTTGCCTCCATGGCTTCTAAGTATATGGTTTTGAAACCTTTATCAAGCTCATCCTAAAGCATGCACAACACTGTCCTGAGTGTGGCTAGGCCACTAATGTACCTTTGCATTTTCTCTGCACTGACCTGTAAGTCATCATTGGTGGCTATGTGCATCAACTGCTCTATGTACTTGTCGACATCTAGCATGACTTGGTTCTTCCTCATGGCCTGGGTGAGGGTTCTAATGGAAGGAATCTTTTGTGTTCACATAATGACATCCAAACTCTTGAAAAACAGTGCATAGGAAGTCTCAATGCTAGTGATGATCAAAGGGAGTTGCTCATAATTCTGGATCTGCATCTGAATTCATGCTTTTTCAAGCTCAGCCTATGGCTTCATCTTCTTGTGCAAGTAAGGTGGGGCTCCCTTGTACCTCATTGTCCATTATTGCATGTGCGCAATAGTAGTGTGAATGTCTTTGAGAGTTTGGGTTCTTTTCACGCACTACTGTTGAAAACCATATAAATGGACAACCGCTTTATGCATGGTGATGAACATAATATACACCGTCTGCATGGTGGCCTCCAAGTTTGATATCTCTACCACTATTTCTTTCTTCATCTCTGTCATGCTGGATCCAACAAACTACTCTGGTCTCTGGCTGGCCTCTTGCAATTCCCTAGCCATTCGATCATTCTCTGATATGAAGTACTTGACTGTCAAACTCATGGCTTCTACATAATCCTTAGAAGCCTCGACCATTGCAATTGGATGTCTTCTAACATCTAGTACAATCACCCTTTCTTCTTTGTGCATAGGTGATGTATGATCATCTGAGAGTTTCTTTCTTTGTGCCTGCACAATCCTCTATTGTGTCTCATCAAATCCCATATTATACACATCCGTCTCCATATCATCATCAAGGAGAAAAACTTCTCCTTGCTCGCTCGGGACTAGTTCTGGTTCTGGAGGTGGTGAAGACTGTGGTACGACCTCGGATGCCCTCGACATGAGATCGATGTCTTGGTCCTCTAGCTTCAGTTTTGTCTCCATGTATGTTACCTCAACCAATTACTCAACTTGTTGGGCAAGTTCCCGAACCTCCACCTGCTCACCATGTTCATCATCTGCTAGATGCTCTACTATCTCAACCTGTATTTGCACATTTTTCTCTGTCAATGCACCTTGCCCTTTTTCCTGTTCCTATTTATGCCTTTCTTCATACTCTCTCCTGCTAAGTTCTTATTCTTCTTTCAACTTCTTCTCCATCTCCTGCAATATCCTTTCCGTCTCTTCCAATATTTTCTTCTCCCTCTTTCTTTATGCTACTCTCCTATCACATTGTCACCTATTTGCATATATCTCCAAAGGTACTCTCTCAATAAGTGGATCTTATTTCAACTTGTAGATTTTCTCAGCCTCTGCACTCTCGACAATCTTCCTCTTACCTTTGTCTTGCTCAGGTTTGGCCCTCACTATTGCTATTGTTGTTGTTTCCTTTAGTGTCATTTCCTGCAATGCTAATTTCCATTCCATATCCATACTGACTGGTTCATTTACCCTAGAGGAGTTATATTAATACCTCCAAGGATCTTCCTCTAGGCAATGACATGCCCCGTGGACCCATGCGAAGTACACCTTCACACAATGGTTCTTGCATATACAATGAGGATCATATGGATTGAAACTCTCAGTGCCGAACCTGTACTTCTTCAAGTCCTAAATCTCGACATCTGCATCTTTCAAAGTACCGATCTCATACAACCCAATCCACAAAGGAAGAGTAGGCCATGGTGCCTTCTTCCTCTTGTGCAGTGTTGTTGACAAGTCTTTGGAGATGTGGTACACAACCTCTTTCGTGACCAACTTGTCCATGGAAAACCTTGGTAGCTCATGCGGAGGCTTCTCCATGCCGAACATTCTAATGAAGGTTCCAACGGGTGAGGCATACCAATCTGCAATGTTGAGCAATGGTTGCATCGCTTCCTAGGACATGCAAGGTGGATCTTGTTCAAATATCATATTATACAACAAGGTGATGAAGTGGTCAGACAACCTTGTCATGAATCCTTGGTAGCTATACTCGGAGAGAAAATTGCAATAAACATTCACAACTTCTTCTAATGGTGTCCATGTCCAACCCATGCCATGAAATTGTTGTTGGGCACAGATCACATCAAGAAGGTATCTGGACAGATAGAATCTTGCTTGTCCATCCTTACGCAGATTTTGATCATTCGACACATGCACTTTTAGTTGAGGAGCCAACACGTCTGACCAGTTGAAAGGCCTTCCTTCATTTGCCAGCTGATCCAACCTAACAACCCAACTCTGCAAGAAGGTCTTCATGCTCTCTTGACCATAAAAGTGAGATGTGAATATGACCAAGATTTGGTAAGCCTTCCTAAGTGGCTTCATGGTGCAGACCTGGTTGGGTGTTGTCCTGAACTTCGATGGCTCTTTTACCCAACAGTTCAAGATATCTCTTGAGTTCACATTGTTGTTGGGAGTGAAGAAGAGTGCATCCATGTAGTTCACCATTTGTGGCAAGTGATATATCTGATGGTAGCTTTCCATCCTGAAGGTGGGAAGCTATGTTCCATTGGCGCTGCTTAGTGTCATTGTCTGAGGATTAGTATGTGAGACAACCTAGTGAATAATATCCGCACATGGGAAGGCATGGTACCTACATGCAACCCTGTACAAGCCTAACTTATGAATGTTGACATAGACTTGACAATTTTCCAGGTCTTCCTTGAAAGTGCATGCAAATATGTCCATTATTTCTTATCATGTGATCTTCATGTCCTTCTCTACAAACAACTACATGTCTGCATATATGGGAAAGTTTATTGGCACCTATTCAACCATGTCTCCAGTGATGCTCTCTACAGTTTTCTTTGATCCATATCTCTTGGAAACCACAATGCCTATACTACTGAGAGAATTCTCAACAACTAATGTACCTAGAGATAAAGCGGACACTCATGACAAGAAAATGTCAGTTTAAAAACACAATGCACTTCACGGATCGATCATGGAACAAACCAAGTGACTGTGGGGCAATATTGTGCAGTAGTGACCCTAGGAGGTCGGGAACTATCAGCTAGAATTGCGAATTGCGCAGTCCCAGCTAGCAGTGAGCTTGCTACTAATCGGATCTACATAGTGCACAGTCTAGCTAGGTTGACTGTGAACTGGAACAGCATAATTTGTAGTTCATTCCAGCTTGACTGCTGGTTGGGACTATGCATTGCGTAATCCCAATGGGAAAGACTAAGCACTGACTCCCAAAAGAGTGCAAAGCACAGCTAGAGGTTAGTGGAAGGCAGTCTCTACACAATTCCTGGGACCAAGGCAAAGCCTCGAGTTCAGGAATTCACAGAGAATGCCGGTGAACACAAGATCTGAGCCAAGGCAGCCCATATCTGCCCAAGCGAAACTTGAAAATGAGTAGATTTAGAAGCAAAAGCAATGGATGGTGTAGACATAAGTGAATGATCATGCATGAAATCAAAACCAATGCAGGAATCAATGAAACAAAAAAACAATGAAGCTGGTGGAGAGGGTCATGACAATGACAACCGTTAGTGTAAAAACAATGTTATGCATGCGACACTTAGGAAAGATAATGAAAAACTTGAAACAACACTTCTACAAGTTAAAAAAAACCATAATGCCAGTGGCCTTTGAATAAAACATGCAAAACAACACTCACACAAGCAAAGGAAATAAAAGCGATAGAAGAAGCATTGAAAGACTTGAAAAGAAAAAATTACCCATAAAACTTGTGATGATTGTGTCGAACGTTCCTAGATGAATTGGAAATGGTAGAGCTCCAAGATCGAGTGTGTATAATGAGCTCTCGGGTGTCATTTAAATATATTTAGAAGATTTAGGGTTTATGATGCACATGCCACAAAACTAGGAAAAAGTGACACTTGGCAGGAAGTTTCTAAAATCGACTTTGCATGTAACTCCTAGTGCTAAAAATAGATCCCTATTTTTTAGGGATGCTTTTTTATTTTTTCTTTTTTCTTTTCCAGGAAAGACTCTCATGCATGCATGGGAAGATTGCAAAGTTCTGGAGGAAACCGAGAAACTTGTCGGCACATGCATTAGACAATGAACTAATGAATGTTTCTACACAATTCCTAGGTTGAGTGGGTGTGGCTACCTCTCATGCTCTATGAAATTTCCCAACTAAAGATAAGTTGCCAACTGGGTCTATGAAACTCTTGAGATGAAGCCCAGTGTCAGGATGTTCTACGCATTTCTCTGAGCAAGGATGTCTATTGGACTACTCTGTGCATTTTTGGAGAGCAGTGATGACTGTTGGGCTACTCTGCGCAATTCCTATGAGCAAGGTTGGTTTCCCTCTAGGATTATGCAGTTTTCCAAGACAACACAAGAACCAGATGTAAACCAAGTCACATGGTCAGCTTGCGGTTGGTCAACAAACCAAGTTAGTGAACACAAGTTGCAAAGCGAAAGATAACTTCAAATAGAAACACAAGTACTTGAGAAATGCAAGACAAACTGCTAAGATTTTGAGGAGGGAGGCTCCAAAACAAATAAAATTAAAAAGTTTGGAGGATGGTTGTAGTTGCTACAACATTTGCAACACAATGGTAGAACTCTAGCTCTCTGTATGGACCTTGTTTCGTGAAAAGTGAGTCTAATTGTTCTAGAGGTATTGTTCGATTCTTTGATCGTCATGGCTTGTTCACTAGCTTGTGTTAAAGATATAGTCCCTACCCTTCTCTTGATTAGTCAGCACACATACCAAGCCAGGTCAACTGATTTGTTTCAATTAGGGATGAGGAGTATATTGATGCACAAGTAATATAATTGTCAGAGTTTTATTTTCATCTCTGGTGTTGCTTCACTGCCAGCAGGCCTGGACAGTACCCCGACAGAGTCATGCAAGAACACAAGCATCACTCCGCTACCAGGGAGCCTGGTCACTACCTCGGTGGAGTTACTTGCATCACCTCTCTACGAAGGAATACTTTCTCTTCTTTCGCCTTTATTTTATTTTTCACTTTTTCACTTTTTTCATTTCATAGAACTATGCATAGGCACTTATTTATTTTCATCAGGCAGAAGAGGGATCCCAACTTATTGAGATAAAAATAGGTTGTCCCTTCATATAAGTATGTTATGTATACCTCTAAAATACTTTTTAAGGTTTTCCCCCTCATCTTACTCTACTTGACAGAGTTGACAAAGGTTAACCGAATATAGAAAAATGATAAGAGTAAGTGGTACTAGTTAAAAGTGCAAGCGTTTAGTTTTCACCAAGACTCACTCTAAACAGAACATATTTTCCATCAGGGTATCATCAACTAAAGATAACAAACTCTTCATAAAGAGAGAGGACAACAGATAACAAAATGTTGATAGTTATACAAGTCATCTTGTACTTCACCCTGCTTGTCTCAAGTACCAAACACAGTTTCATGGGAACTAACCTACAAGTGCATAACAAGTAAACAAAAAAAAAATCAAAGAAAAGAAGTAAACGAAAGAAAAACAGGTAAGCAAAGCAAAACATACAAGAAAAGCAAACAAGAAAGCAAAGAAAACAAGAAGCAAAAAATACCCCTACTCCTATGCTAAACAGTGCATGGGCCTACTCATGTAAAGTGATATTTCCAATGCACCCACCGACGCATTGGTTGACACATGTTAGTGAAGGCATAGTTGACCAGAAAGATATTCAGTTAAACCAGCACACAAGAAACAAAAGATAGTAAAGACCAACACGCTTGAAGTTGAATGCGTCAACAACAACACAAAGAGTAAACGAGCAAGACAAACATTCTGCAGACATACCATGGTGTTGCAACACACTATGTGTAGACAATGAGCATGTATACTCTTTTGACCATGACAAATGAGAAAATGTAAAGAAGGAAGAAATCTTTCACTTAGCAAGAGTGCTAGTTGTGTATGATTCCTCCAATGCATGAGTGATGTGATCATGTGATTGTGGTAGAGGAGATGAAATCCATGAATGGGATTGATCTTCAATGAAAACAAGTTAGTTATGAAGAGTCTGGGTTGTTTCAACATATTTTTGATCGGAAGTGGAACTGACCTCAAGACAACAAGGACCTGACATAACCAGCAGCACAGGCTGAAGTGCCTCAATAGCTTGAGGGGTTTCCACTTCATCTTCAAGTAGATCGTCAAAGACCGATGGTTTAGAAAGATCAACAATGAATGAATCAACATCATGATCGAATGGAGCAAAGAGATCATGACAGGCATAATCAAAAAATTTGAAATGTTCTTTCGACATCCTAATGATCTAACGAATCATATAGAGGAATTGTTGAGAAACAAGAATGTTCACCTTTTGAGTTTTCAGAAATGAAATATGATATATTGGGAGGATTTACAAAGAAAGATGTTTCCTCTCCATAATGCAATGAAAAACTAACATCCTAGGTGTTCTGTGAATTATCAGGAGTAAAAACATCTGGGGATGAATTTTCAAAACACAAATCAGAAATGGAAGAATCACAAAAGATGTCAGGAAACAGTGGATGAGGTGTGGATGGAAGGAGGTCATCCTTCACCAGATGTTCTTCTTTATATTCCCACACATACTCATAAAAAATGATAGCGCGGGTTGGCTGCTCAACATCAATTCCATCGACAACTTGATCCTCATGAACAAAAAATGTGGAGTCTGGAACGGGAGAACACAACATACTACAATCTGGAGGATCAATAGAACTAGAGGATGGAGGTTGAGAAGACAAGAAAACATGAGAACCAACATGCTTGTAGTCCAATTTTATGCAGATGGTGGGGTGGGAGGATGTGACAGTTCAGTAGATGTGTGTGTAACTTCTCCCACCTCACGCCATGGAGCTAGAGATGTTTGAAGAGAAGCAGAAGAAGGGTCACTTGTGACAGCAACCTTGTACGTCTTGGGTTTTGCAGCTCTAACACCGAGGTATTCTAGGAGGGGTTCAAATGATTCTAACACGTGGATTTTTAGATATGTGAAGAAGATATCAAAATATTTTGTGAAGAAATTTCCAATCAATTTCATCTTCTGGGATTTGAAAAGAAAGACTTTGGAATCATTTCCAAAATTGTAAAAGGGATTCATCATATAATTTTTGTAATTCCATAATTTCTTATTGAGTGCTTTTTGGTCATAATGATATAAATAACGAGCCACTCTCTGATTATCTTATCACACAAGTAGATAGATGTTGCGGGCAATATGACACACCTTGTAGTGCATGCCCTCAAAACATGAATGCGAACAACGAGTAGGCAATGAAATCCTCATGGATTTCATTTATTTCGCAGAAAAACCCATGAAGGCAACATCGTGACTAAGAAAATTCGCTCCACCTTCACCATCATATGTGAAACGTGACAAGTCATTGTAGAGATCCGCTGACACTTCAAAATCACATCTGTGAGATAGACATGTCAGAGGTTGAATTGTAATGTAAGTCATGAAATATGTGTAGAGATTCAAAATAGACTTTGAAGACTCAGATTGTCATCTAATCTTCCTTCTAGTGCCAAAAAGGTTGATGGTGTTGGACCTGCCAACATGTTAGTGTTGAAAATAATACTGAGATGCGGGGGTGAATTAGTATTATCAAATTCTTTTTCAATTTATACAACCATTTGCAGATATGACTAATGAAACTTGTGTATACCTATAGACTTATAATTTTATTCTTCAGATGTTGATCATTAATCTGTGTGTCAAAACCATATAACAATAAACAGGAACAAGAAAAATAGAGTAGACAGTCACAACAAAGAACACAAGATATAAGGTGGAAACCCAATGTGGGTGAAAACCACCTGCTGCAACATTTCTCTATCTTCTTTCAATTAGAAGCTTCTTTTTAAACTGATTCTGTACTGGTGCAGTCTTATACCAGCACGTAGGTTTCAACCTACAGAAGGCTACAACCTTCTATAGTTCTCCAGACTCTCCTGGGAGGGAGCTACAACCCCCTTAGCTCTTGTACTATCTGAAGTACTAGTACGTAAGTGCTGACCTACTGAAGGCTTCAACCTTCTCTTTTCTTCCAGGGACCACGTTTCATAAATTTTCAGACTGGATCCATGAATATCAATCAAACATCAAATAGATCTACAATCAACCAACTTCCTTGTACACAAACTGAATCAATACTTTCTCACCACACAACAACCAGATATCAATTCAGAACCCTGAACACAGCACTAAAAATAGCTAAAACATATTTCAAGAAAAGTCTGCAACTTCACCAATAGAAACCTGTGGGTATCCGCACTTCCACTATGTCGAGCCTACGGATCTCCGCACTTGCACCTGTGGCTCGCCTGCGCACCTCCGCACCTACGTTGTGGCTTGCATGCGCACCTTCGCACCTGTGCTATGGTTCGCCTGCGCACCTGCGCTTTGTCTAGCTTATGCACCTCTGGTATAGATAACTTATCAGTCTTCAAATATACCCCAGACTATCAAATTTATAGATCTGATCATGCGCCAAGGAGATATCGACCCATCAGTAGATCAGACTTGTAATCCTCAGTTTTCTCCTTGATTCAGGTCCAACTCAACAACTGATCACCAATATTTCAAAATTTGCTCTTCTTAAGATATTCAACACATCTGTACCCAGCCAAATGATCTCCTTTCCTTTTTATAGGCTAGGCCTTACTCAAATCATGGACCAAAACCATAGAGATCCAATACTAGGGACCCAAAACCCAGGTTCAATATTTTAGATGCAAAACCACGGACCAAAACCATAGGATCAAAAACGTTGGACTAAATACCATGGATCAACCATAACAATTCCCACGTGCGCGTGATTTTCTCTGCATGAAAGTCCGTGCACTTTAGGTTCGCACGTTTTGTTCAGAGCACCTGCGAACATGTCCGTGTCTTTTGAACGGCGCACCTGCGGAACCTACCGATGACCGCAGCTTTGTGAACTGGAACCCGCGGATCTCTCATTTTCTACTATTTTGTGATCTACTCCTTGAGTGAGTTTCCATCAAGGACAACACTTATGTCATCGAGCCAAACCTATGCCAAACTTGTGTCATAATGCCAACAATCTCCCCCTTTGGACTTGATGGCAACCCAAGGTCACTCAAGGTCTTTCGTCCCCCTTTGACATCAAGGGCAAAGGGTTATGCTCCCCCTGATTACATGCTAAAATCTCTTTTTTGTTGTGCTGTCTAAGATCCCCCTGACTGTGGGCAAGATCTGCAAGAAGATGATCTTCAACATGACTTTTCCTATCACCAAAGACTCATACATACATACATCTCCCAACTAAGTGGGTAGATACCAATATTGACTCATCCTCCCAATCAAATGGGGATACACAAGATAAAACAAGAACATTACATCATTCATCCCAGGCATAGTGGGGAAACCAAAATAGGCCTTTACATGACCTTGATACGAAAACAAATACATGACATAAAGACAAAAATATCTACAACAAGACTATGATAGCTATCAACAACTATCATCAGCAGAATCTATCAATCAACCTTCAGAACAACAACCATTGATCTCGTTCTGTATCTATTCCACCTGAAACCAAAAACAACTGTGAATTCGAACGAAGATATTCTAATATAATGCCAACAATGCATTTTTAGAATAATATATGCTCCCCCTGAACCTATGTCAGATGGTCTGTGACAGACCCATATCGGATTCTTCTCATCCTTGCTTTTCTTCAAGTCGACTGTACCCACATAAACCAGCGTATGTACGCGTATACCCCATATGAAACTCCCGTACAACATCTCTGCAATAGACAAGATTCAACAGCAAGATGAAGCATCAACTACCCCCATATTTTGTCTGAGGTATTCAAAGGTTTCCCTGGGCAGTGGTTTGGTGAGAATATCAGAAATTTGTTCCTTAGAGGGAACATACTCCAATTTGACCTTTTGTTCAAGCACTTGTTCTTGGAGAAAGTGATACTCGATCGGTATGTGCTTAGTCTTTGAATGCATGACAGGATTCTTTGAAATACTGATTGCACTTGTATTATCACAAAGAATGGAGATAGGTGGATTACAAGTGATTTGAAGATCTTGCAATGTTTGCATCATCCAAAGGAGTTGCGTGCAACAAGATGTTGCATCTACATATTCTGCTTCAGCTGTAGATAACATAATAGAGATTTGTTTCTTGCTGAACCAGGATACTAATTTAGGACCCATGAAGAATGCACCACCACTAGTGCTTTTCCTGTCATCCATGCTTCTTGCCCAATCCGCATCTATGTATGCATGAAGTGTGAGATCTATACCTCTATTATACCATAAGGCATAGTTTTGAGTTCCTTGAAGATACTTGAAAATTCTCTTAACTGCCTGAAGATGAGTTTCCTTTGGATTTGCCTGAAACCTTCCAACTATTCCCACTGCCTGCATAATGTCTGGTCGGGTACCTGTTAGATAGAGCAAACTACCGATCATGGATCTATAAGTTGGTGGATGTATTATGGCCGATTCATCATTAGTGTTGAGGCTGCATCCTGTCACCATAGGGGTACATACTGGTTTCGAATCCTCCATCCCATATGTCTTCAAGATCTGCTTGAGATATTTGGTTTGTGATAGAAAAATGACATCTTTGTTTTGTTGGACTTGTAAGCCAAGAGGATATGTGAGCTCACCAAGAATGGACATGTCAAATTCTTTCTGCATCACCAAGGCAAAATTTTGACTCATGTCTTCTTCATTGCTACCAAAGATGATATCATCAACATACACAACAAGTATCAACAACTTATCATTGTCAATTTTTATATATAGATTGCTATCAGTTGATCCTTTTATAAAACCTTGTTGATGGAGGTACTTATCCAGCCAATAATACCACACCCTTGGAGCCTGTTTAAGGTCATAAAGCGCCTTTTGGAGTCTCCATACTAGTTTTGGATCATTTCCAAGAATAAACCCATCTAGTTGTTTAATATATAATTCTTCATTTAAGTCTCCATTCAGAAAAGCAGATTTTACGTCCATCTGAAATACTTTGAACTTCTGAAACCTAAAGAGAGCAAGGAACATTCTTATAGCCTCAAGTCTTGCTACTGGATCAAAATTTTCTTCAAAGTCTATGCCTTCTAGTTGCGCATATCCTTTACAAACAAGTCTTGCCTTGTTTCTAACCACATCCCCATTTTCATTCAGCTTATTTTTGAAAATCCATTTTGTCCCTATGATCTTATCTTTTGGTCTAGGAATCAACTCCCAAGTGTTATTTTTTTCAATCTGCTCGATTTCTTCCTCCATGGCCTTGACCCGGCATTCATCTTTGCAAGCCTCTCTTACATTTTGTGGTTCAGTGGAGGAGAGCAATGCTAGATAGCTTGAAGCTTCTGAAATGGTTCTTCTTGTTTGTACACCTGCCTCTTTCTGCCCCAAAATTTGAGATTCTGGATCATTCTTCTGAACGTATCTGGATGGAGTCTTTTCTTCTATCCTTATCTGTTCTTTTGGTGCCTCATGGGTTTCTTCTTCATCATGAATCTAATTTGATGTTGACAGATAGTCTTCGCCATCTTCGAAATCTTCAGATTTCACCTGCCTAGGAGTGTTTCCTTCTTCATCAACCACTACATCAATACTTTCAACGATTTTACCAAGTCTTTTATTATAACATTTGTAAGCTTTGTTGTGGGGAGAGTAGCCAAGTAAAATGCCTTCATCTGCTCTAGGTTCAAACTTGCCAAGATTTTCATCAGTCCTTTTAATGTAGCATTTGCTTCCAAAAACTTTGAAGTATTTCACCGTGGGAGTCTTACCGTACCAAAGTTCATGAGGAGTCTGAGTGTTGTTTACCCGGACGTTTGTCTTGTTGAGAATAGTAACAACGACAAATGTTGCTTCACCCCAGAAAGTTGTGGGAGTTCCAGACTCATCAAGCATAGCACGAGCCATTTGCATAAAATTCCCTTCTTATTCCATGTTCTTCACAAAAATTGAAAAATTCATCTGAGGTAAATTCCCCTCCTCGATCAGATCTGAGGCATTTGATTCTGCGATCTGATTCGTTTTCAACCAAAGCTTTGAATGACTTGAACTTTTTGAAAGATTCATCTTTATACTTCATGAGTCCTATCCAACACATCCTTTAAAAGTCGTCAATGAACAATATGAAATACTCTTCTCCTCGAGGTGACCTCTTCCTAGTTGGACCACATATATCAGTGTGAACAAGTTCAAGTGGCCCACTAGCTGATCCTTCCTTCTCAGGGAAATTAGTTCTTGTTTGCTTACCAAATTGGCATGATTTTCATATTATATTATCTGGAATTCTGATGTCAGGAAGATCACAAACTGCCTGATATTTGCATGCTTTCCTAATCTGAGAGAAGCTAAGATGCCCCAGTCTTCTGTGCCATACCCAGTCTTCATCATTCTTGCTTAAATAGCATTGTTGTTGTTCTCCCTTGAGTACGTATATGTTATTTGGAGTTCTTATGCCTCTGATCATTGTTTTTCTCGTATCAAGCTCACGAACAATACATCCATTTGATCGAAATATTACCTCAATTCCTTGATCACACATTTGACTGACACTCAATAGATTATGTTTTAAGCCATCAACATACATAACATTTCCAGCCTTGACCTTTTCTTTCAAATGAATAGAGCCTTTACCTTTTATGAATGCAGGGGTGTCATTTCCAAATGAAACCTTCTTTTCCTTTTCGAAGGCACTATATGACTGAAGTTTTTCTTTATTACCTGTCATATGTTTCGATCATACACTATCGATGTACCATTTATTTTCCTGTCCTTCTGCATATAAGGCTATTCCACATCTTTCTGGTTGTGTTTCTTTATTTTTCCATGTTTTGGAACTCAATGAAGCTTGCTCCTTCTGAGTTGTTTTTTGAAACCTGCTTCTGCATTCAGAGTCTTCATGACCGAAGTTGTTACAGATAGAACATTCTATTTCATTTTCAAGATCAGAGAAGTTATTGTAGGTTCTTTTCATGATTCCTGTCATACTCCTTTGTTTTTGAGCTTCCCTAGTCATGATGGTCTTATAGGCAACACATTGATCAGCTTTATGACCAAAGTTATGACAAGAGAAACATTGGCCATTGAAGAACTTCCTGCGATTATCAAATCTACCAACCATATGATTGTAGTTTCTATCCATTCTTGAGCCAAATTGAGAATTTACCTGTGGTTGGTTGAGGCTTCTGTTCATCCTTGACGTGGATTGCTTCTGATTTACTTAATAATCTTTGGTCATTCTTCAAGTGAATTGTACCTGATTTCCCTAGTGATCTGCATTATACTTTTGCTGTCAACTGTCAACTTGTTCACTTCTCCTTGCTGCATCAAGATAATTTTGGAGGTGGATGTCTTTTGCACTTGCTTCTAAGCTTGAGATGCTTCTTTGGAATATCCGACACCAGTCTTGATTAGAGGAGAGCCCTGCACTTTGATAATCTCATCTAGAGTTTCAGACCCTTTAGCAAATTTGAGATTAAGGGCTTTTGTTTTCTCAATTTCTTTTCTAAGCCCCACTATTTCACATTCTAACCCTTCATTGTGTTTATCTTTTTCAACAAGTTGGAATGTGAGAGTATCTATAATCATGTTCTTTTCCTCTAAACAAACTTTAAGTTTAGAAATTTATTCATATAGACCTTCTTCATTTATAGCATCCAAGAAATCATCATCTTCAAAAGCCATCAAAAGTCTATCATTATTACCTTGTTCATCTTCATCACTATTTGACAATCCATCACTGTCTTCATGCATGTAATATCTCTTCTTATTCTGTTTTCTGTTCCATCTAACAGGTTCCTTACTTTTGTCTAGTTTATCTTTATGAGGACATTTTGCAGCATAATGACCGACTCTTCCACAAGCAAAGCATTTGAAAGGCAGCTTATGTCTGAATCTACCAGTTCCCCGTTAAAGGTTCTTGGCAAAATTTGATTCTTCATCTTCTTCTGACATATGTCCTAACTCATAGTAATCTCCTTTTCCTGAAGCCGTGAATGCAACTTCTCTCTTGTCTGATGGTCCTCCTTTTCTAATTTTGTAAGCAGATAGAATTTCGTGCAGTTGTGACATGGTAAGGTTCTGTAGATTTTGCTTTTCTTCTATGGCAAAAACTTTTGAATCAAACTTGGGAGACAAAGATCTTAGAACCTTTTCAACCACAATAACTTCTTTTATCTCTTCACCCAAGTTTTTCATACAATTTACAATCTCATCTATATGTAGGAAATAGCTAGCCACACTTTCATAATTATGCATTCTAAGACTTTCATATTGAATTCTAAGAGTTTGTAATTTTGCTCGTTTTACCTATTCATCTCCTCAATAGCTCAAAACGATCTTGTCCCATATTTCTTTTGCGCTTTTGAGCTGCATAACCTTGATGAATTATGATTGAGATAGACTTCCTAATAGAGTATTGACAGCTTTTTCATTTGTTTCATACTGCTTCTTACCAGCTGCATTTGTAGGAGTTGTTGATGGAAATGTGTATCCTATTTCCACAATATCCCAAACTTCTGTACCAAGATATTGAAGATAGGCAGTGATTCTTACCTTCCAATAGACGAAGTTGCTCCCATCAAAAATCAATGGCCTGATAGATGCTTCCTTTTCGTAGTAGCTCATGATGATAGATCTTCCTTCAAGCGATCAAGCTTTTCCTAAAGGACCTTCTCTGATACCAATTGTTGAAAATAATATTAAGAGGGGGGTGTGAATCAGTATTATCAAATTCTTTTTCAATTTATACAACCATTTGCAGATGTGACTAATGAAACTTGTGTATACCTTCAGACTTATAATTTTATTCTTCAGATGTTGATCATTAATCTATGTGTCAGAACCATATAACAATAAACAGGAACAGGAAAAATAGAGCAGACAGTCACAACAAAGAACACAAGATATAAGGTGGAAACTCAATGTGGATGAAAACCACCTGCTGCAACATGTCTCTATCTTCTTTCAATTAGAAGCTTCTTTTTAAAATGATTCTGTACTGGTGCAGTCTTATACTAGCACGTAGGCTTCAACCTGCAGAAGGCTACAACCTTCTCTCGTTCTCCAGACTCTCCTGAGAGGGAGCTACAACCCCCTTAGCTCTTGTACTAGCTAAAGTACTAGTACGTAGGTGCTGACCTATTGAAGGCTTCAACCTTCTCTTTTCTTCCAAGGACCACGTTTCATAAATTTTCAGACTAGATCCATGAGTATCAATCAAACATCAAATAGATCTAAAATCAACCAACTTCCTTGTACACAAACTGAATCAATACTTTCTCACCACACAACAACCAGATATCAATTCAAAACCCTGAACACAGCAGTAAAAACAACTAAAACATATTTCAAGAAAATTCCGCAACTTCACCAATAGAGACCTGCGGGTATCCACACTTCCACCATGTCGAGCCTGCAGATCTCTGCACTTGCGCCTGCGGCTCACCTGCGCACCTCCGCACCTGTGGTGTGGCTTGCCTACGCACCTCCGCACCTGCGCTATGGTTCGCCTCCGCACCTGCGCTATGGTTCGCCTGCGCACCTCCGCACCTGCGCTGTGTCTAGCTTGCGCACCTCTGGTATAGATAACCTATCAGTCTTCAAATATACCCCAGACTATCAAATTTACAGATCTGATCATGCGCCAAGGAGATATTGACCCATCAGTGGATCCGACTTGTAATCCTTAGTTTTCTCCTTGATTCAGGTCCAAATCAACAACTGATCACCAATATTTCAGATCTTGCTCTTCTTAAGATATTCAGCACATTTGTACCTAGCCAAATGATCTCCTTTCCTTTTTATAGGATAGGCCTTAATCAAACCATGGACCAAAACCATAGAGATCCAATACTAGGGACCCAAAACCTGGGTTCAATATTTTAGATGCAAAACCACGGACCAAAACCATAGGATCAAAAACGTCGAACTAAATACCATGGATCAACCATAACAATTCCCACGTGCGCGTGATTTTCTCTGCATGAAAGTCTGTGCACTTTAGGTTCGCACGTTTTGTTCAAAACACCTGTGAACATGTCCGCGTCTTTTGAATGGCGCACCTGCGGAACCTACTGATGACCGCAGCTTTGTGAACAGGAACCTGCGGATCTCTCCTTTTCTACTATTTTGTGATCTGCTCCTTGAGTGAGTTGCCATCAAGGACAACACTTATGTCATCGAACCAAACCTGTGCCAAACCTGTGTCATAATGCCAACAGTTAGGGGATCTACCTACTAAGAAGTCCCAACTAGACCTCAGACTGTTTGGAGTAGAAGTCCCAGCAGTGGGTAGTAAAGCTATGCCTTGACTGCAATAGCATGTAGAGGTAAATGTGAGATCTTTGTCGAAAGAAAAGTATGTGACCTTGCAGCGAGTCAAGTGAGATGCATGGGGGGTTCTAACACACAAAGGGGAAAATGAAGTTTATCCCTTATAAGCATATAATAGTACGCATCCTGAAAGGAACACACTAGTTTAATGACATCACAAGCTAGAAAGTAGAATAGTACACACTCCAAAGTGACAGTTTAAGCCAACAACATGATTTCAAAAAGATTCATACAATCATATACAAAATATTTCATACACAAATACATAAGTTAAACAACAAACATTGCTAAAGTAACCAGAATAGTCAAACTACAATAATAACATAGGCATGAAGAAGTGTTGGCTCTATTTTATATATATATATATAGAAAGTGAAAGTTTCATTCATACATACACCATTGACATCCACTAGCCCCAATAGTGGAACATTATAGTCAACACCACCTGCTCCTTCAAGAGATGTACTAGCTCTGCACTATGGAGAATCCAAGGCTCATCACAATACTCTCTAAGCCTTCTCTAACGAATGCCTAGCCCAAATCTTGGCTCCCAAAAGCATGTACTATGAGCTATAAGGTTCTATATATAGCAAAGGGTGGCCCAATGACCCTTGACATTCCCGTTTGACTCTTGGACCACCCCCATGACTCTTCAGATTACAATAGTGACTATTCACATTCCACTAACGACTCTTGGAATTTCACTTACAACATGTTTATAAAAATAAAATTTCCACATATACCCATGCGGGACAAAATAGGCTTGATTCAACCTGACAAGACAATCAACATCACATGGGGCCTTGGGGAAAGACCAACTCGGTAACCTCCTCACGGTGATCTTTAGTGATGAACTGATACCAAGATTGCTACGTCTCTACTATGTCCCCATACTATTTGATGGCCTATTTGTCGAAGCGAACCCCTTCCTCCATGGCTTCCAGGTATATGGTTCTGAAACCTCTGTTGAGCTCATCCTGAAGCATGTGTAGCACTATCCTAAGTGTGGTTGGACCAATGATGTACCTTTTCATGTTCTCTATGCTGACCTATAAGTCATCACTAGTGGCTACACACATCAACTACTTTATGTACTTGTCAACAAATAGCATGACTTGGTTCTTCCTCATAGTCTGGTTGAGGGTTCTGATGGAAGGGATCTTGTGCATTCGCACTATGACATCCAAAATCCTGAACAACCGTGCATAGGAAATCTCAATGCTAGTGATAAGAAGGGGGAGTTGCTCACAATTCTAGATTTGCATTCGAATCTGGGCTTTGTCAAGCTAGACTTTTGAATTCATCTTCTTGTGCAAGTAAATCAAGGCTCCCTTGTACCTCATTTTCCATTCTTGCATGTGCGTAACAGCAGTGTGAATGTCTTTGAGAGTTTGGTTGTTTTTCATTGTTGTTTGTTGAAAGCCATATAAATGGACAATCGCTTTGTGCTGAGTCACAAATATTCTATACATTGCTCACATGGTGGCCTCCAACGTTGATATCTCTGCCACTATTGCTTTCTTAATCTCTGTCATGGAGGATCTTGCAGACTGCTCTACTCTCTTCTTGGCCTCTTGTAAGTCCCTCACCATTCAATCATTCTCTACTATCAAGAACTTAACTACTGAACTCGTGGCTTTTACATAAGCCTTGGAAGCCTCGTCCATGGCAACTGGATGTATTCTAACATCTGGTACAATCACCCTTTCTTATGTGTGCGCAAGTGATGTATGATCATTCGGGATCTTATTTCTTCATTCCTGCACAATCCTCTATTGTGTCTCATCAAATTCTGTATTATACACATCCATCTCTGGATCATCATCAAGGAGAACAACTTCTCCTTGCTGGCTTGGGACTGGTTGTGGTTCTGGAGGTGGTGGAGGTTGTCGTGCAACCTCAGATTCCCTCTGCATGAGATCGATGTCTTGGTCCTCTAGCTCTGGTTCTATCTACATGTTTGTTACCTCAACCAACTGCTCAACCTGGTGGGCAATTTCCCGCACCCGCACCTGCTCACCCTATTCATCATTTGCTGGCTACTCTACGATCTCAACCTATATCTACATAGTTTTCTCTTTCAATGTGCCTTCTACTTCTTCCTGTTCCTGTTTCTTCCTTTCAACACTATATCTCCTCCTGAGTTCTTGTTATGTTTTCATCTTTTTCTAAATCTCTTGCAATCTCCCTTCCATCTCTTCCAATCTCTGCTTCTCCCTCTTTCTTTCTGCGACTCTCCTGTCACATTGTAACCTATTTGCATCTATCTCTAAAGCTACTCTCTCAATAAGTGGATTTTATTTGAGCTTGTAGTTTTTCTTAGCCTCCGAGCTCTCAACAATCTTCCTCTTGCATTTGTCTTGCATATGTCTACCGCTAACTACTATTGCTATCGTTTCTTCCTATGGTGGTACTGCCTATAGTGCCATTTTCCATTCTACAACCATACTGACCGGTTCATTGAGCCTAGAAGAGTTATAGCAATACCTGCAAGGATCTTCCTCTGGCCAATGACATGCCCAGTGGACCCATTGGAAGTACACCTTCACATAGTGGTTCTTGAATATGCAGTGTGGATCATATAGATTGAAACTCTTGGTGTCGAACCCGAACTTCTTCAAGTCCATGACATCGACACCTACATCCTTCAAGGTACGAATCTCATACAACCCATTCCACAGAGGAAGAGTATGCCATTGTGCCTTCATCGTCCTATGCAGTACCACTGACAACCCTGTGGAGATGTGGTACGCAACCTCTTGCATTATCAACTTTTCTATGGAAAACCTTGGTAGCTCATGTGGAGGCTTCTCCGAGCCAAACATCCTGACGAAGGTGCCACTGGGTGAGGCATACCAATCTGTAATGTTGAGCAATGCCTAAATCGCTTCCTAGGACATACAAGGTGGGTCTTTTTCAAATATGATCCTATACAGCGGGGATATGAAGTGGTCATATATCCCCGTCATGACTCCTTGGCAGATGCAGTCAGAGAGAAACTTGCAATAAACATTCACATCTTCTTCTAGTGGTGTCCATCTCCAACCCATGCTAGGGAACTGTTGTTGGGCACATATCGCATCAAACAGGTATGCGTACATATAGAATCTTTCTTGTCCATCCTTACGCGAATTTTGGGCATTTGAAACATGCACTTTTAGCTAAAGAGCCAACATGTCTGACCAATTGAAAGGCCTTTCTCCATTTTCCAACTGATCCAACCTAACAACCCAACTCTTCAAGAAGGTCTCTATGCTCTCTTGACCATACAAGCAGGATGCAAATATGACCAAGAGTTGGTAAGCCTTCCTGAGTGACTTTGTCTTGTAGACTAGGTTGGGTGTTGTCCTGAACTTCGATGACTCTTTTACCCAATGTTTTGAGATATCTCTTTAGTTCACATTTTTGCTGGGAGTGAAGAACAGTGCATCCATGTAGTTCACCAACTGCGGCAAGTGATACATCTAATGGTATTTTTCCATCCTGAAGGTGGAAATTTGTGTTCCACTAGTGTTGCTCAGTGTCATCATCTCTCGATCAGTATGTGATACAACCTAGTGAATGATATTTGTGCATGGGAAGGCGGGATACCTACATGCAACCCTATAAAAGCCTGACTTATGAATGTTGGCATAGACTTGACGATCTTCCAGATCTTCCAGATCTTCCTTGAAAGTGCCTGCAAATATGTCTTAAATTTCATGCCATGTGATCGTCATGTCCTTCTCTACGAAGAGCTCCATTTCTGCATAGATGGGAAAATTTATTAGCACCTATTCAAGCACATCTCTAGTGTTGCTCTCTATAGTGTCCTTTGAATTAGCTCTCTTGGAAACCATGATGCATGTACTATTGAGAGACTACTCAACAACTGATGTACCTGGAGGTAGAGCGGACACTCACAGAAAGTAGATGTCAGTTTAAAAAAACAATACACTTCACGTATCGATCATGCAACAAATTGAGTGACTACTAGAAAAGATTGCATAGTAGTGACTATGGGAGGCCCGAGACTGTCAGTTGGAACTGCACATTGCGCAGTCCCAGCTGCTAGTGAGCTTGCTGCTGACTGGAACTGTATAGAGCATAGACTAGCAGGGCTGACAATGGACTTGAACTATGAAATGTGCAGTTCAGTCTAGCATGAATGTTAGATGGGACTATGCATTGCACAATCCCAGTGGGAAAGACTGAGCACTAACTCCTAGAACAGCGCAGAGTGTAGTTGGAGGTCAGTGACAAGCAGTCTCTGCACAATTACTAGGGCCAAGGAAGAGCCTTGAGTTCAGGAATTCACAGAGCATGCTGATGAAAGCAAGATTTGAGCCAATGCAGTGCAGATCTGCCCAAGGGTGACTTGAAAAGGAGTAGATTCGAAAGAGAAAGCAATGGATGGTGCAGACAGGAGTAAATGATCACGCATGCAATCAAAACCAATTCAAGAACTAGTGAAATGGACAAACAACGAAGCTGGTGGAGAGGGTCGCCGCAACGACAACCGTTACTCTAAAAACAATGTTATGCATGCGACACTTAAGAAAGACAATGCAAAACTTGAAACAACACTTCTACAACTTAAACAAAACGAAAATGCCAACATTCATTCAATAAAACATGTGAAACAAAACTCACACAATACAAGGAAATAAAAGTGACAAAAAAAGCAATGAAACACTTGAAAAGCAAAACTTACACGGAAAAGTTGGGTCTACTATGCCAAAGGTTTCTAGATGCCCTGAGAACGCCAAAGCTCCAAGATCGAGTGTGTAGAATGATCTCTAGGGAGTCATTTAAATATATTTAGAATATTTAGGGTTTATGACGCACGTGCCATGAATATAGGAAAAAGCGAAACTTGTCGGGAAGTTTTTAAAATCGACTTTGCATGTAACTCCTAGTGCTAAAAATAAATCCCTTTTTTTAGGTTTTTTTTTTTTTCTTTTTGGTTTTTTTTTTTTTCTTTTTGATTTTTCAGAAAATACTGTCATTCATGCATGGGAAGATTGTGCACTTCTGCAGGGAACCAGGAAACTTGCTGGCACATGCATCGGACAACAAACTGAGGAATGATTCTGTGCAATTCCGCGGTTGAGTGGCTCTGGATTCCTCTCATGGTCTGTGCAATTTCGCATCTAAAGACAAGCTTCCAAATGGGTCTGCACAATAGCCTAGTGTTGGGATATTCTACGCAATTTCTCTAAGCAAGGTTTTCTCTCGTACTTCTCTGTGCATTTCTGGAGAGCAGGGTTGTATGTCGGGTTGCTCTGTGTAATTCCTGAGAGCAAGGTTGGTTGCCATCTAGGATTACGTAGTTTTCCAAGAGAGCACAAGAACTAAATGTGAACCGAGCCATGAGGTCACACAAAACAAGTTAGCGAATACAAGCTGCAAAGAAAAAGATAACTTCAAATAAAAACACAAATATGTGAGGAGTGCAAGAGATGCTGCTAAGATTTTGAGGAGGGAGGCTCCAAAAAAAAGTGAAGGAAAAATTTTGGAGGGTGGTTGTAGCCACTACAACATGATAAAATTTCTTGAGATTAAATATTTTTTGGATCTGCAAATGAATGAACGAATTTTTTCTATTTTTTTCTTTATGCATCTTAATGTCTTCCTTTCAACTATTCCCCAGTATATAGAATGGATACTAGGGAATTGAGAGTGATGTGTGTGTGTGTGTTGGTGGTGGGGTGGGGGGGGGGGAGGGGTGGGGGGGGGGGGGGGGGGGGGGGGGGTGGGTGGGTGGGTGCATGAGAGATTCCACCTTCACTGTAGCTAGCCCTGTTCAGTAGAGAATAAAATAGTATTTTGATAATATTGGAGAAAAATACCCTCAACCCAAAAGATAAACAACAAAGTGAATGTTGACTTGATTGTTACTTTGTCGAGTGGAGGGAGGTTTGCTCCAAGATTAAACGACTCTTAATAATTTATTCTCGAAACTTAGAGGAGCTCATTTAGGTATTCATGCACTAAAGTATTTTTAATTATTATTTAATAATGAAAATAAATTTAATATTTGGTCAAATTTAATCTAAGTTTGCCTCATTGGTCTCATGAATATATGTAGAAAAACTAGTATCAATTCAGATGTTGAAGTGGAACAACTATCAGAAGAAAATAACTCAAAATGGTAACGTTTCATTTAGCATTCAGTTTTTTGTTATTTTTATTAGGCATTTGTTTTATTACCAAATATTGAAAATATGTCATTTATTCACTTTTTAATTGCACTTTCTTGAACTTTTTCCCTTATTTCATATACTATATTACATAGCTAGGATTTAAATAAAAAAAAAAAAAAATTGTGATCAAATAGGTATAACAAACAAATTTATATCCCCCTTAAGGGGTTCCTCCAAATGGAACATCGCTTCATCAACTTATTTCCATCCTTTTATAGTCCATCTACTTTAATATTTAACTCTCTAAACATATGCAAACTAAAACACCCTCATTATTCATCTTTGTAATAACCAGACTTTATAGCTTTAAGTTTCTATTTAAATTCACTACAAGATTTATTAAGTTAGAAACCAAATGTGTGACTGGAAGTTATAGCCTGCATATAACTAATCATAACTTCCACGTGAAAGTTATCTTCTTTGATATTTGGGTTATCTTTTCGTACTTCTACCTTTCAATCCCAACATGAGTACATCTTGACTTCATAGTTTCTAGGTGTCACATATTAAGCTTTCCTCAAATGCCATCATGGGTTCCTACAAAATTCTTCTAGGTAGACAAATAACATGTTAACCAATAATAATTATTAACATTATACTTACCTCATCATGATAGCTTTCTCATCAACATCTTCAAGGTCCATCTCCTCATGAATCTTCCTTCACACATCAGAGTGCCCAAGGGTCAAACATGATTACCAATTTATAATTTATTTCAGAGATTATAGTAGATGTTGATTTTTTTTAGTGAGAAAATATTAATATTTCATTCATTCTAATGCTAAATTCATCCTAGTGGGCATCATCTAACCAAATGAAAGATTCACCATGCATAATTTATGACCAACTTTTCTTAGAGGATTGTATGAATCCTACAAAAAATTATTTTAAACATTCATTCTTAATCTTTCATACAATAATCTAACTATATGTATTTCATAATGAGCCTGCAAATTGGTCAATCACAATCCTTGATCCTTTTAAGAGTAATTTTTACAAACCATATGGAATATATACTAATCCTTGTCATAGTTCATTTTCCATGAACCTCCCAAAATGATGGTTCTTATAGTATCTTGAGGATCCACCTTGGAAAAATTACCACATCTAACATAATGTTAGACAAATTTTATGGATGAACGTTATGCAAAATGGTTCCCAAATTTCTCATTCTTGAAATATCAGATGATTCTTACAAAGTAATTCAATCAACTAGTTTATAATTATGTTACCATTACATGTTTGTATCTATGATGCCATACTCAATCAGGATTCTTCTATAAAACACAATGATGCATGCTTACTCCTTTAATGAACTTGTTAGTATCAATTTATTCAGGGTCCTTACAGTTCCCTGCTTTCATAATTTTCATCATTAACAAGCATAAGGACTACTTTGCTTATCCATCCTTCTTATTTTTTCTTCCTTTATTATGTACCCACGATATTCACTAACAAGTACAACCTAGAAAAATATACAAATACAAGAACATGATGATGATCTAGGATTTCCTTAGTTTTCTTAGAGGGAATTCTCCTAGGATTTTTAGAAAAAAAAACCCCTAAATTCCTTTGAAATTTCTCTTGGAAACATCCTCCCTAGGATTTTGATGCCATATCCTAGATTTCGTCCAATTTCACCCTTGCTAAAGATTACCTTATACCTTATATTATCTACAAACCCTAGAAATTAAGAGATCAGGTTTCTATGAGGGAACAAATAGATTAGGGTTAGGTTTTTTCACTTAACTAGGATTTTCTAGTCCGAGTTCCATCTAGGGTTCCTAGATACAAAAACTTACAAAATTCATGAAACCTAGATTCTAGCCATATAAAACATGTTACAAAAAAACCAATCACTTTATCAACCCTTTCTTTCTCTTAAGCTAGACAAATATATATTCCTTAAGGACCATGTACCTTTGTATTTCATGATCATTTGGAGGCTACTACAAGACCTTCTTCAAATCTCAAAGTCTTGATTACATAAATAAAAGCATGATTAATTCCACTTTTGTTACGATATTTCTACTAGCACTCCCTTTAAGATTTATTTCAATTGTAGGCCTGCTTCAAATGAACCCAAGAAACTTAAAAAATTCCTTTGTCCAGGATGCCAATTTGATGCTCCTTTGGTCTTCTAATTAGGGTACACTATAATTACCATTACAATCTTTCTAATGCATCCTTATCCTTCTTCAAATAATTCTGGATGACTTTTCTTTAAGTCACTTGTTTTTAACAATAGATCTTATTTCTAGTTTATATATATCTTGGTACTTCTGAAGCATTTCCTGAAACTTCGGCCCTCAAACTAGGGATTCTATTACAACTTCTTGTTTCAAATACTTTTCTTATTTTAGTTCCTTCAATAATAGATCTGGTACCAATGTCATGTGATTCAGACTTGTTCTATTACTCTGTAACCTTGACCCTCTGGCTAGGGCCTTTTGTTGTCACTGTAATAGCCTTAATAATAGGCTTAAAATTCCTTTGTGCATTGTGCCTTCTCTTCTCCTTTAAGGTAACTTATTCATAGGCTTTAAGAACTGATTCTTGACCACTGATAGGTTTCGATCTTCCCTTATGAAAATGTATTGGACCCTTGGCCTAGAATGGTCTTCCTAATATGCTTATTAGCCTTATATATTATTATGACCTTTATTTCTAAATTGATTTAGCCCTTAAACTAAGTTTTCAAACAGTTCTTGTATCCTCTGAAGTTTCTTTTCTTGATCACATACATTTCTTAGAAATGTGTGCCTATAATTGCTTTTTGACTTCATGTCTAGGTTTCTTCTTAATAAAATTGGCTTTAAAAACAAACAACCCCAATAATAGTGATCTTCCAACTACCTATGCCTATGACCTTAGCTCTGATTCCATGTTGGAAAATCAAATAGGGAAGCATGTTAATTTCACTTTTCCTTTACTTGACATTTATTTGTGACATTATGTTCTTCTTATTACTCATTCTTATGTTCTCATCATTAAACAAATTCCAAAATAATGAAGATCACAACCATGAACACAAGATATAGGCTCCAAGATAGGGAAAAACCCAAAAAATGGGAAAACACAAAAATAACTTCTCTTCTTATAGAATCAATTCAAAGGAGACTTCCAAGAACAAAAATCTAGACCAAGCCTCCCACCAATAACCAAGTTAACCAGCCAATCTAAAAGATAGAGTATCCAAGGGAAGCAAAACAAAATCTTCTCAAGATGAGGGCTCTTCTAGCCTTTCATGCTCACCAAGGAAATCTGCAACAGCTCCTACAAATTTGGACCTAAGGAACCCTAGAATCCCTAGGGCAGTTGCATGTGTGACCAATAGAAGGAAATTTTCATAATTCCTAACTTTACTAAGGCCTTTTCATTGATTCATTGTCCTTGTCCTCACTTTTTAAGGCCTTCGCACCCTTCCTTCAACTTCAAATTGAATCCAATATGTGTATTCTTAAGAGTATCTCAAACAGGTCGAAGTGCCTCCTTTTTATAGCTTTCTAAGAGGCTTGAACAACCCTCTCTAGGACAACTTATCCTTGGCTGGCTAACTTGGTCTTGGGATCCTTATAGACACTTCCAAATTCAAAATAATTTTCATTTTCTTGATATAAGTGCTCGATAAGGTCATTTACAATATCACAAGGACTCTTGAGTCATGAAAAAACCTAGGAGCATTCAATAGATGATTGAGTTAATGCATGAAACCCATTCTATAAAAAAAATGTTTTCTTTTGACCTTTACATCATTTTATTTATTCTTTTGATAGATACATAAGAATTACATCATGACATGAGTCAAATGACGATTATGAACACCGAAACTAGTTACTTTCTTCAACACTCACCCCACCTTCCAAGTAAATGGGCACCATAAGGCTCCTTAACCTTACCCAATAAACCAAGCATTAAGGATCCTCTCTATCCATCATTGGAAACAATTGTAAACCTAATAACCACACAACATGAGAAATATCCTTTAATTTTAAACGATTCTAAATAGGCAAGGACAATAAACCATTTATCCCTAATCTTCCCTAGTCAATCTTTAAAACTGGTTGTTTAGTATGGAGTATAGGAACTAATACTTAGGTGAGGATATTTGTTTGAGTTAAATATATACTTACATAGACATTTTGATACTTACAATGAATAATGTTTTATGGGCAAGTGCAGCTACTCCTAAGTTACGAAGCATCAACGGTAGTGAAGAAATTACTCCCTGAGTATGTTGAGGGTGATCTTGCTTCTGTTTGTTCGTGGGATGATAAGGTGTGATTGCACTATCCCTGGTCAAGTCCATTACACTTCATTGAAACCAAATACAACGAGTGTTCTTATGTTTATTCTAGTAAGTTATTTTATCTAATACAAACTTCATCCCATAATTAATTGCTTTAATTTGGGTTTCCATTTCTGTTTTTTGTCAAATATTATCATATTTCCCATCAATTTTGTACTTTTATGTATCTCTCTATTTACCATCATAAGATGGGTATAACATGAATAGCTCAAGAGAATTATCTCATATTGATTGTAAACTGAACTATTTTGACTTATAAGAATTATCTTAGTAACACCCTTATTAGAGATCTCAAAATGTTTTTGTTTGTTTGAAAATAGGGGATTGTCATAACGCCCAAGGAGAAATAGGCATGTTCCTTGAAGGTGTCATACAAAATTACACTTCTCAACTTCAAATTTATGGCAATAGAGCCGACAAATAAAAGGTATGTTTATCTTGTATTTCCATCATCTTACAATGAGTTCTCTATCTGTGACATGTGTTTTACATCTCGAAGTGATTTCACAATTAATTATATTTCAATGTGGTCTAATTAAAATACCAATGGAGGACAATAACCATTTGTATAACTTACATATAATTTAATATAAGATTTACTATTTATCTCTCATTTTATCAAAGATGTTCATTGGGTCATTGTAGGTTTTAACCCTCTGCAGAAATTACCTACATACGAATTCTAAAAAACATAAAATAAACAATAATGAGAATATAAAACAAATACACAAAGATTTTCCCCTAGACCCCAAAACCGGGACTACCAGATTGATTTTTCATTATGTTCCTTTCAATGTTACAATACATATATATACATGATGAGGCATTCATAAACCCTAATCGATTAGCCTTGTATTAGAAGATAATCGTAGTTCCCTTGGCCGGATCTACAAAATACCATGGGAAAAAAAGCATCATGACCAAAACCATGTGCAAAACCCATGCACAAAACCATAGGTAGGTTTTCCCACCTAATATAGGGTCCAAAAAAAATTTCCCAGGCACTACCCCAGGCCCTGTGTAGGGGGCTACCTCCCACTTGAAACCCCCCTATGACCCCCCTACTGCACACGACACAACAAACAACACCCCCCCCATGCATGCAACTAGTCATGGAAAGAATATAACACACACCCAACAGTCATATCTTGTCTATTTATACATGTTTCATATGGATAGTTTATTGCGAACTTATTCATTGATACTGATTAATGAAAAATATATTTGTAACGTTTACATGTGGTATTCATTACATATGAAGGTGGAAATAAAATCATATTACAATAGTACAAAAAAAAGAGTAATTTGCATCATGTAAGTAAATACAATATCCTTTGCCCAATAATTGGACTAAAAGTATGGTGTTATTTTTACCCTTTACCTAAAGGCACATTGTTTATTTCAATTTTGTATTTTTAGGAGGGGAATTAAGCACGAAATTTAAGAGTAGTGGGAAAAAAATTGTATACTTTATAATGAAAAATACTTCAACAAAATTGCCTTGCCTTTGTCCTATTTATGTGTCTTGCATAAATGTAAAATAAAACTTTTCTCACCCATGGTTTTGTCATATACTGAGAGTAGAATTTCCACCTATTAGCTATTGTTCTTTGACAACTTTAAACATTGGGTTGACCATCTTATGAATTGACTTGAACTCATGTATTAGAATTAAAATGAGCTGACATTGAGTGATGTATCCATTTGATCCCATATGAGAACTCAATCGAGTTTTCAACCACCAAAATTGTTTAGACCTTATTTCAACTTTTGATTGAAATTTTTGTGTGCCTTCGTTTCTATGACTGTGAACAGATATGTGATACGCTGATGATCGAGACATACATGAAATATTTTATGATGATGACCTTTAGGTTATGATCACATCAATTCAAAAAATATTTTTGTATGTGCCTTCCTCTCTCATTTCAAAAATGTAGTTGACTTGTTAGATTACTTATTTACTTACTTTATCGTAAGATTCTTATGGCATAACATAACAAGCCATCGAATTGTTTTCTTATGCAAGAATATTTTTATAGTTTATGTATGTATATTGTGAATTTCATCAAGAATAGAATTTATATATTGTTTCAAAAACAAGATAATTGGTCTGATGAATTACCTACATGGGAGAAATGTGATGGGCATGATCTAGCCTGCCCCAAATTGTGTTTCTTAAAATTCCAGAAGTCTACCATCATCCTTGGACTCCAATATATGAAGTCATTTTTTTTTATGAAATTTGTTAACAATTAACCAACACAAGGTTCTTGATGAATTTGGAGAACGATTCTTTATTATTGTCCAAAATTTTTGTAAAAATGAAATTAACAATCCTAAAAAAACAAGAGAGTAATTATATTAAACTTTTGGAAGCTCATGTGTAGTGCATATACAATCTTCCTCATAGTTTCTGTTTGTTAAGACATAGAACTAGACACTGAGTCACTTTAGAGTTGTTGTTTCTTATCACTTATGCCTAGTTTTCTATAACAAAGGAAATGTTAATTTCCTTTTGAGTGAATGATCGAGATTTGTATTCTAAGAAAAGCTTCAATAAATTGTGTTCCATTGAATATGGATATGTATTCTTTGATGGTAACAATTATATCTCTTGGCAAACTTGGTTAACTACATCAAATATCCAGAATGGCATTTGTTGGTGCAGACTATTGTGTTTTTAAGAGACCGGTTGGTATAGTGACTAGTCATCTTGTTTTCAACTACATCCCTCCAACTACTAAGATGCATAAAATTTTGATTCTGAGCTGGAAAAGCTCAGTGCTCAAACATAATTTCATAAAGAGATGGAACTTGTGACAAGATGCTATCACCTTTGATGATTTTTTCATTTGATAGAATGTATAGTTGTCCAGGGCACTAGTGATGTGACTCCAACTAATATCAACCATAGTAATGAATGTAGATTTCACAAAAAAAAAAGTGCACAAAAGATGTAATGTTTAACTTTTGTGAATCACAGAGAAATAGAGAAGATTATGTGTATCTACAATTTCCTTCCAAGCAACAACCCCTTTTATAAAATGACATTCTTCATAGTCAGGCCCCTTGATACATTGGACTTTTGAAGAGATACCCAACCTCCGAGCTTATTCGACCAGCCAACCTCTAAGCCTGTTCAACTAATCGATCACTAACCTTTAGTGAGACATAAGAAACCCTTCCATTTCATATGTTATTGTGTATATATTCGAAGGGTAAAAAAAATCAAAACAATATCAACATGCCCTTTTCACCTCTTCTTGCAAATGGTAGTTATGGGCTACTTCATTGGCCATAAGAATGGGGATCAAATTACATATATTTTTAATGCTCATAACATTGTCAAATAAAAAGCAATCGTCATATATATGACTATGTACTGACAAAACAAACCATCAAAGTCGTTATAATTGCACGAGCTATTATGGCGTCAAATATTTCACACCAATGTTTATTGAATATCCAACACAAACTTAGGAGGTTAATGTAAGTTTTCTAACTGCAAGCCATTGGAAATTCCTCAATTATTAACGCAGTATATTGTCATATATCTGACTCAAAACGACGTCAGATGTCCAATGGCAAGCCATCAAAAAATGATCGATGACTGGCCCATGTAGGCAGCGAATGTTCGACATCAATCTCGTTGAAAATCCAACACAAGTAGTAAAGTGTTGGATATCTAAAAAATATTAGCGATGAAAACTATGACTCATATCTCTCAGATAATCAATGACAATGAGTTGAACATTCAACGATGTACATCGAATTTTTTACCTGTATGTACTAGTGTGGTTTTTTATAAATATATTGTTATAAACCCAAACGTAATATTATAAACCTAAAAAGTAATATTAAAAACCTAAAATTTTATATTGTAAATACATTTTTATAAACATAAAATATAATATTTTTGTAAACTTAAAACATAATACTATTAAAACCTATTCTTGTTAACACCTACCTTGATCCACTACGCCAATGATCATATGAAAATATTCGAAGGAAGGAATTATTCCTTCAAGTTTATACCTCTCATTAAACCATATTTTTTATTATATAACACATTTATCTAACTTTTCAACACATTTATGTTGAAATGTGTAACTATTTTCAGTCTTCATAAATATGAAATGTACTCTTGATTCTTGTAATTGTAAAAATAAAGAAAATTAATATTGTTATTTTTGTAGCACGGGTTTCATGTTAAAGGTATTTTTATTTAGAGGTCAAGCACCTATTGAGTGTTTCTAGGGTTTGTCCTAGTGTCAAGAAGTCAATAAAGTCATTGTCATATGAAGAAGATCCCATTTGGCACATTGTAACATGTCAGAAGAATTATTTTTGCATTTAAAGTGTCAAAATACCTTCCAAGACAAAGTCAACCTAGAAACTAAGAAATCGGCCTCATTAGGGCATGCCATCCTCCTTGGAAGCCTATATAAAAGAGGGACCTTGACCTCCTATGAACATTCACCCACTTCTCGTCATTCTAAGTGAAGGAGAAGAAAAAATAAAGGTATGTGAAGAAGGATAGAAGGGCAAAGGACAAAGTTTTTTCATTATTTCTCTCTCTCACACACACATACATGTGCAAAAGGGAGGCTAGGGTTTTGCAACCGCAAGGTCGAAGTTGAGGAAGTTATAGAAAGAAGGTCGAAGAAAGGACTATTAGGTCACCCACAAGCCATAGAAGGAGAAGAAACCCAAGAGAAGGTCAAAGGAAGCCTTGCAAGCCTTAAAATTACTCACATGTGTGGAAGCAATAACTATTGCAGGGGCTGAAAATTTCAGACCTACAGTAGAGCCAAAAATTCTATAGCTAGGGGTCAAAGTTGTGTAGCTGGAAGAGATTTGACTGGGTTTTACTTAGCCAGAAGAAGCACATCATCAAGAATGTTTGGCTTGGTATTGGAACATTATTGGTCTTGGTATAGAGGTCTTGGAATTTTTCATTTGAAGAATTCATAAGAAGAGAAGAGATTTGTGGGTTTTCCTCTCAAGTGGATAGGTTTTGGCCCTGCCTTGCAGTCTACATCATGTGTTCTTATGTATTTTTAAACTTTTTTTTCGGTAATTATTTGATGATAAGAATAACATAATAATAAGAGAAGAAGCTAATAATCAATAAAAGTAAAAATACATCACAAGAAACTATCAAGTTTAAGAGAAATCATCCTAATTGTAGCCCTATATATTTCTCAACATGGTTTCAAAGCTAAGGTTGACTAAGGGCATGATGAAGATCACTACATCTTTGAAGAAGTCATTGAAGAAATTTTCTATGGCGGCAGGTCATCTCAAGAAAGACATCGAATAATTTTGGAATCTCCTATTATCTATCAAGAATCATGACCAATACTTCTACAAAGGACAAAGGGTTATTCTCAACACTTACGGGTATGTTTGAAGATGAAAAGATATTGGTAATCGACAGTGGATCATATATACATATCACAGGTGAGCACAAGCAACTAAATACCTTATCAAGAGGAAAATATTCCTACTCTATTGAATTTTATGACAAGAAGAGCTATCTTGTATGAAGAATTATATCAACCTTGTTGGAGTTGGAGAATTGAGGAAACATTCTTTTCATACTAGGTTAGCAAAATAATTTACTTTTTATTTCATGTCTATAACATAAGGGAGATAGAGTTTCTTTGAAAGATGGAAAGTTTGTGGTATTGGATAAAGACTCTAGCATCAACAATGCAAAAATCATTGGGATTAGTGAAGGAATACTCTACAGGTTGCTGACACCTCTCTCTCAAGCATTGGTTCACATTAAAGTAATTCCATGTGAACTTTGGTATCGAAGGTTTGGAAACCTTCACTAGAAAATCATACCAACTCTAAATTTAATGGTAAATGGAATCCCTGAACTCAAGGAGGATCATGAAGGAGTGTGCAAGGGATGTGTATTAGGTAAAAATGTTAAGAAATAATCTGTCAAGATCAAAAGAAATATTGGATCTCATTCACTCTAATGTTTGTGGTCCTGTGTCTACAAAGTCTCTTTCATTGAAGTCCAAGGATGAAGTATTTGAAAATTTTTAAGAATTCAAAGCAGAAGTAGAAAACATTACAGAAAGAAGGATAAAGCTAATAAGATCTGATAATGGAGGGGAATACACATCAAAAGGGATCATATATTTATGTAAGGAGGCTGGAATTAAGAGGGAACTATTAGTTGCATAAAATCCAGAGAAAAATGGAGTAGTAGAATGAAAGAATCGCTCGATTGAGGAAAGTGCTAGGGCCATGTTACATGATCAATGCTTTACTAAATTTTTGGGCGGTGAAAGAAACAAAAACTATTATCTACATTCAAAATCAAAATCCTCATAGATCACTTGAAAACATGACTCCTAAAGAAGCATCCATTGGGAAGAAACCGAGTGTAGACCATCTCTTGATATTTGGTTGTCATGTCTACATTCACATTCTCGAGGTAAGAGAAAGAATTTGGATCATGTAATCATGAAGGGAATATTTGCTGTCTATAGTAGCACTCAAAGCCATATAAGATCTACTTAAAGGAAGGGAACATAATAGAAATAAGTTGAGATGTGATCTTTGATGAAAGTATCACATTCAAGAAATTGAAGGACCTCGTAATTGATTTTGATGGTGAAGAATTTCCAATATTTAAAGAATGCATAAGGGAGGAAGAGGATTTAAAATATGAAGAAGAAGGTCCCAATGAACCTGTGCAATAAGTCATCATCCATGAAATCAAAAAGAGACCTAATTGGTTGAAGGCTACTCTTCTATACGCAAAAGGACATGGATCAACCAAAGTTGCGTTGAGGGAATGTAAGAAGCCCAAAATATATTTTAGGTATGAAACCTATATGAAAAAATTAATTGAAGTAGAACCATCTACCATTGAATAAATTTTCAAACATCAAGAATGGAAATATTCTATGAATGAAGAATATGAATCAATAATGAATAATGGAGTTTGGGAAATCATTCCTAGGCTTGAAGATAAATATGTGGTAACTTCCAAGTGGATCTCTAAGATTAAACATGAAGAAGATGGAAGTATTGATGAATATAAGGAAATATTTGTGGATAGGGGTTTCTTCCAATAAGAAGGCATCAATTATGAAGAGACATTTGCACCTACATCTAGGTATACAACTATACAATCATTAGTCTCTTTGGCAACATTGATGGGATTAAACATCCATCAAAAGGATGTCAAGACAACATTCCTGAAAGGAACTATTGATGAAGAAGTATATATAGAAAAACCCATTGGATTTGAAGTGAATAATAGAGAGACTCATGTCTGCAGGCTTAAGAAGGCACTTTATGGCCTTAATCAAGCACTAAGGGCTTGGTATTCTAGAATGAACACATATATGAAAAGATTGGGCTTCTTGAAGAGTTATACTAATCTAAATCTCTATATAAATATTATGAAGGATGAGCCCATATTCATCCTTATATATGTGGATGATATTCTCATGACAAGTGTGGAAGTTTTGTATTCAACAATGCAAAAAGCAATTGGAAGAAGTTGGAAGATTGGTAAGGACCTGATGAGATATATCTAGCTCGAGGAAAATATGTGATTAATATGTTGTAGAGGCTTGACATGATGGTTTGAAAACCTATGACAACCCCTATGATCACAAATTCAAAGACGCTAAGAAGTTTTGATTCAAGCCCTATGGATGCGACAAGGTATAGAAAATTGGTTGGCTCTCTAATGTATTTGGTGAATACTTGACCATACATTTGTTTTGAAGTGAATACTCTCAGTCATTTCTAGGCAGAGCTCAAGCATGACCATTGGATAGTAGCCAATAATATACTGATATATCTATGAGGAACAATCCACTACTACCTAAAGTATGATAGAAAGAATGATGCCCACTTGATTGGATATATAGATTTTGATTGGGGAGGGAGTGAGATGGATGGGAGAATCACTACTGGAGAATGTTTTAGTTTGAAATCCTCTATGATATCCTAGATGAGTAGAAATAAAGAGACAATTTATTTAAGTGGTTCTAAGGCTAAATATATTGCATCATGTGAAGTAATAAAATAAATTGTTTAGTTGAGGAAGTTGATGTCTACCTCGTTTGAAGGACCCCTGTACCCTAAGTTTATACATTGTGATAACACTGGTTGTATAAGATTGTCTGAAGACCTACCGTTCAATGTAAATAAAAAAACACATAAATAATAAGTATCATTACATACGAAGGTTGGTGCAAGATGGAGTGTTGCATATATAATATATCTCCACCAATGAGTAGGTAGCTCACATTTTTTCATTTTGACAAAATATCTTCCTAATAAGAATCTTGTGTATTTGAGAGACAAGATTGGATTGGTTGATATATCCTCCCTAGTTGTGAGGGAGATATAGACACATCATTCTTGTCTTCACTTTGTGAAGAAATAATTGAGGATTTGGTAAGCATCTAGTTTTCAATACTCTTTGAGGATGAGGTAGGGAATCCAATAGGTAAGAGTAGTTGAAGAGGAAATTCCTTAAGGATGTGTTATTCCAAGATAGGAATTGTCCTAGAAGGAAACACCCTTTGAACACCCAGGTGGGGTATGTGCCTTGAGAGATAATGATGATGATGTCTATTAGTCATTGGTCTTGCCAGCATTGTGTTGTGATCTTGTGGAGAGATAAGAGTTTTTAGTCAAGGCATAGCTATGTGACAATGTTGGTTGGTATGATGCAAAGAGATAAATTGAAACGATAGCTTATAAGATGGCTTACCAATCTGACTCTTCTTATGAGATCTCTTCAGTTTGAGAATGTCCATGTACCCTTATGAAACCTCCCTAGTTAAGAGGGAGTGTTGAAATTTGTAACTAGGTTCGGTCTTCATAAATATGAAATGTACTCTTGATTCTGGTATACTGTAAAAATAAAGAAAAATATTATTATTAAATTTATAGCATAGGTTTCATGCTCATGGTATTTTTATTTAGAGGTAAAGCACCCATTTAGTGCTTCTAGGGTTTGTCCTAATGTCAATAATTCAATAAAGTCATTTTCATATGAAGAAGACCCCATTGGCACATTGTAACATGCTAAAAGAATTATTTTTGTATTTAAAAGTGTAAAAATACCCTTCAAGACCAAATCATCTTGGTAGCTAAGAAGTCAGTCTCATTAGGGCCTGTCATCCTCCTTGGAAGCCTAAATATAGGAGGGAACGCGGCCTCCTATGGATAGTCACTCACTTCTCATCATTTCAAGTGAATGAGAAGAAAAAATAAAGAAAAGTGAAGAAGGATAAAATGACAAAGGACACAGTGTTTGGGTTATTTCTCTCTCTCCCTCTCACGTTTGAAAGGGAGGCTATGATTTTGCAATTGCAAGGTCAAAGTTGAGGAAGTTGCAGAAAGAAGGTTGAATAAAGGACTATTAGGTCACCCACAAGCCCTAGAAGGAGAAGCAACTCAAGCGAAGGTAAAAGGAAGCCTTAGAAGCCATAGAATCACTCATGCGTGTGGAAACAATAACTATTGCAAGGGCTGAAACTTTCAGACTTGTAGTAGAGGCTGAAATTTTGTAGCTAAGGGGTCAAAGTTGTGCAGCTGGAAGATATTTGACTGGGTTTGACTTGGACAGAATAAGCACATCATCAAGAAGGTCTGACTAGGTCTTGGAAGGGTATTGGTATTGGTATAGAGGTCTTGGAATTCTTCATTTTAAGAATCTATAAGAATAGAAGAGATTTGTCGGTTTTCCTCTCAAGTGGAGAGGCTTTAGCCCTCACTTGCAGCCTACATCCTGTGTTCTTATGTATTGTTGATCTTCTTGTTTTTGTAGTTGTTTGATGATAAGAATAACATAATAATAAGAGAAGAACCTAATAATCAAAAAAAGTTAAAATACATCACAAGCTATTATCACATTTAATAGAAATCATCCTAATTGTAGCCCTATAGATTTCGCAACAATTTTTCCATGAAAATTTAACATGAGAAAGCACTAATAAATTTATAATAACTCATTACCTATGAGTAAATATTTGCACTTTACCTCATTGCTGTAGGAGGTGTCGTTTCCATTTGCTCCATAGCTATCCATGCTAAATAGATGATCCACTAATCACATCAATCGATGTACCAATGTCAAAGTATACATATGTAGCTGCACAGAGGAATGTGCATGATATATTAAAGACATTACATATTTCAATACACGTTTCAATGCAAGTGAATCTAGTTTTTATTAATCCTTATACACGGTTGATTGCAAGTGGCATGGTAAAATTTTAATCTTGTTTTGTAAATTTTTAATTTAAACATGGTTTAAACACATGATTTAAATATGAAAGGAAGTTATCATTTAAGCTCCATTCATTGATTTAGATGCTATGACAAGAATATCCCAACATAATTTATTTTCAATCACACGATTAAAATCTATAATTAGGAAAGGATTAATTTTACCAAATCCAATTATGTGAATGCCTATTGATGTAATTTTTTTAGGTATTGGCCTTACATATATTGATTATTTTTTGTTTACGTATTCATAATATATGCATGTATGTGTGTGTGTGTAAAGTTGAATAATGTGGTTTACATATGAACACTATTTTTACATGTTCCCCCCCACACACATAGTCACTTACATGACACGATCTACACTATTTTTACATATGTGTGTGTGTATTTACAAAAACCTCGTAGTCTATTGATGCTAGCATGATCGTTAATATTGGTTCTCCTTTAAGAAATATCATATTTTACCTGGATCTCAATTAACAAGATGTTTACATCATCTGAAGAGATCTCAACAAGTTCGATCTGTTAACCATAAATTTCTAATAAATTGACACTTTTTGTCACTTGACTTATATATTTGAATTTGAATTAGATATCAATAACACCTTCCATAACCTAGGGATTGGAGCAAAGCAGAGGTATCTGTGAAAAATGGATATAGACTAAGGTTTATTGAGTTTTTGGGTGGCTAGCCCTTGCCTGGTATATCCGGTGTTGTGTAGGGGAGAGGGGATGCATTTTTGTCCCTTGTTTTGTCTTAGGTTGGCACAGTTCCTAGTGGGTGGAATACATTCTCTTATTTTAGTTTATTCATTCTCTTTGAACCATTTTTCCTTGCCATCACTCTAGTTTATTCTTGGGGGTTTGAATGTGTGTTGATCTAGCACCAATAGAGTGGTGGGAGCATGGACAAATACGAAGTGGTGGATTATGACTCAGTGACCCCATTAAGGGGGGCTATTTTTTTTTGCTCCGGTGGTTATGGTACATATGGGGAGGGAACCAACTCTTTCGTTGGGAGTGTAGAAATGGGGGTTCTTTTATCTAGTAGCTTCTCTTGGTCAGATAATTGTCTGTCTTCTAGAGGTTCTCAATCCCTTATCATCATGTGTCCTTACTTCATGCTACTGTTACCTCAGGTAAACATTTTACTACCCCCGTGGCTTTTACTCATGCAATCAGTGAAAGTGGTTACCCTACTCTGGTCCCACTCTCCACTAGTGTTGGCTTGTTAGGGATTTTTGGGTAATTTTTTACTTCTATTGGGTCTCCAAAATGACATTATTTTCACCACATCTTCACCTTTGATATCCCATCTTTACCCTAACTCTTTTCATTCTCATCAACCTTTTGCAATGTTGTTTGATGCATAAATTCCATCCTAGCCATATATTTATGTTGTTGATTTAATGCCTAATTCCATTATTTTTTTATGAATTGGAGAGGTTAAAATATGTTTTATTACTAATAATGGATTTGACTAGGTAGTTCCCACAACCTATATGCAGATCCTACAACCATCCTCTAAGTTTGGCATATCCACGCAACACTATGGAATATTCCCAGACATGGGTTTGTTCCTAGCATCGGTGACATGGTTTCGTGTTCTTTACTACATGCCTAGGTCAATTCTAGAAGTCTCCAAGCAATGGTCAACAATCATGACAACTCGTTCTAGGAATAATCGAGTCATAAAATTTGGGCAAGATTTCTAGGAAAACAAAGCAAAATATGGCAAATATAAAACATGGTTTTTTCTCATAACATCTCCAATTAGGATACATATGATGATTTTCTCTAGAAAGTGTGAGTTTTGGGAGCTATCAAAGCTTATTTCAAGGGAAATTTCCATATTACAGCCAATATCCAATTGCATCCAAACTTGACAAATAGTTGACAAATCACACTAGATCCAATTATTCTTAGTAGTTTTAATGCTAAATTAATCCCTTAGGATCAGATATCTCACTGAAGACACCAACAAACCAAACCTTTATAAGATCAATCATGATTTGTTGGGAATATTTTTGGGGAACATTGTTTCAAATTGCCTTGTATAAATGTTTGGGCAAAAGCTCTAAATGGGGGGGTTAGAGAGGAGTTCAAGGAGGATATTTTATCAAAACTTAGCTTATGTGGGATGATCCCATGTGGTTACCATTTGGCATTGAGTTGTTTACTACTTTTACTCATGAAAAATATGGGTTTCCTTTATGAATACAAATATTGTTATGTTTTTTCCTTCCTCGATATGATTGTGATTTTATCTAAATTATTCCATGAGCCAGTGTTGTTGGTTGGCTAGGGCCCACCATCTAGCACATTGCATCCTTCATTTGCAGCATGATTATAGTGTAAGATATGCATGGAGTGTGGTTTGTAAGTATTTAACTTTCATGTTGTGATTTCATCCTTTCATGAACCAGAACTTACATGTGATCTATGTTGAATACAAAGGTTACTTTCATATAATGCTTATCTACTAACATATCTGAGTAGATATGTTATTAATAGTTTTCTCGTCCTAATTTCAAGGTATAAATCTGATAAAATTGGATGTTGTTTTATGGTTGATCCAAAGAATAACTTATTATAACTAACACTCGCTCTGTAGCAATCAAGTTGTATTGTGAAACAAATATTTATACATTGTGTATTACATGATTGATTCATGAGGCTTGGATCAAGTTTTAGTCATCCCTATATAATCCCATATATAGTTATAAGTTCTAACTGATGTTGGGGGAATTTCCTTATATGTATGTGTTTTAATCCACGTTGGATGTTTTTCAAATATATCCTGATATAGAGGATCTATTTGTAGCATAAATCATCGTTGTTCCTAGCCATACATTGTGATTTATAGGCATGCATTTGATGGTTAAATATTGGATATAGTTTGTAGGGTACAATTTTACTTTATGGCCTTGAAGTGTGAATTTATATGCTAACCGTACTTAGTTTCTAGCTTTGACAACAAGTAATGTGTCTTTTCATTTATTATATGTTGATATGCAATGTTTACTTTTATTCTTTATAATTTCAACCAATGACTAATTTCACAATTGTTAAGATTTGATCTCTAACTTTTTGGCTTGTAGCTTGATTATTTTTCAACTGTGTGAGATTGGCAATGATGTCTAGTTGTAGGATTTGTTTTCCAACGCTTGGTTTCCTTTCCTGTCATGAGTGTGAAAAACCCATAGTGAGATCTCTAGTCCATTTTTCCCTTATACATGTAAGCCTAGAGTTAGCCCAACTAGACCAGAAGGAGCTAGCACTAGGAACCCCATTCTCAACCTACTTTCTCTATATGAAAACTATAAAGAGTTTTTAATTTTGTTTGTCCCCTAGATAACTGAGGAAGGAATTAGGCCTCCCAACCCAAAGGGAGCCAAGGTTAGGAATCTCTATTTATATTTCTTTAAAGGTGAGTAAATTACAATGATCCTTCATTTCCTCTTATCCTCTAGATAACTAAACAAAGCATTAGGCCTACCAACCCAGAAGGAGTTAGAACAACGAAACTATTGTCTCTTTTTGCCTTAGGAGTGTGAAAATCACAAAGGTATTTGAATTATTTTGTCCTCTAAACCATTGAAATAGACTTTAAGCTTTTCAGCCTAGAAGGAGTCAGAATCAAATGAGCCCAATGGTTATTAGTTAGGGTTTCTTTCTTTCTATGTGTGTTGAATAATTCTATTGGGGTTAGAATTAATAAATTATAGAGACTGGGTTTTCAACAGAGACTAAAAGTGATGATGAGAGGGTTGTTTAGATAGAAAAAGATTTGATTAGAGGATCCTACATGTCTTTCTCTGTCATAGACTATGTTGCACCTCAAAGTTTACAAAGCCATAGATTGACATATTAAATGTGAAATATTAAGCCATAAAATAGTGCACTCAACATTTTAGCAACATTGTTGGGGAGGTGTGAAGGGATAATACCTTGGTAAACAAAATTTTAGATTGGTCACAGTGTGAGAGCATCCAAGTGCATAACAGATCTTTCCTTGAATTTGTTCCCTTTCTGCATATCTTGTTTATTTCTTCTAAAAGGTTTTAATTTAAAATGTGTTGTAACAACCCCCATGCACTAATCCATGTGCTGGCAGGACCTACCAGTTAGTAGGAGAAGAACGCAAAGCAATTTGGTAGAATATGTGACCCCAAGAACTTTCTCAAATCTTAGCAGCAACTAGAATCTTTTCTTCTCAGGAAAATAAAATCTTAGCAGCAATGAAAAGAATTTCTATTTCTTTAGAAACAATAAAATAATAGAAGATCCAGGAGCCATCTCTACAAGAAGATATGAAAGCTTTCCTTGATCACCTTTGTTGATCCATTAAGAATACTACATAATAATGGATCGAATTTTATGAGGAGGATCCATTAGAAGAAAAGTTTGAAGAGTTCTTAACATGTTTATCACCAAATTTACCATGCATTCAAGGAAGCAATTAGAAAGCCTTGGAAGAACTGCATGGAATAACAAATAACGAAACACCAATTGTTAATAATGAAGTAGAAGACTAAGAATATTTGGATCACATTGAATCTTGTTTTCAAATGATCATCAACATACGTTATTCCTCCATTGTTCGACAACTCCTAGCATTGCATCAATTGATGCAACTAGTTCCTCATATTCTAGTATTTATTAAAGTATATTTCTGAAGCTTGAACATGAGTAGAATTGTAATTATGTTACACACATGGTTACATTGGAAGTACTCCTAAATTTTAAGGATATATTCATTTCTTCAGGTAAAATAGAGTAAGATAATATAGAAAAATAAATATATAAATAAATATTATCTTAAAATAAAATTGTTACAACATTTTCTGATCTCAACACCTAGTAATTAACTATTATTGAATTTACAAATCCTTAAGACTCATTTCTACATCCTAAGGCATAGTTGTTGCGACTCCTTGATTTTAGTGACATCGAGCACTCCCGTGGTAAGTCTTTTTAGGTACGTTTCTCTCTTGGTGCCTCATTATCTTGTAAAGTGACTATGATTGTTGATTGGTTGGTCATTTTTCATGTCACTTGACCAAGATAGTCCATTGAGTAATTTGGGAGGATTTGTCACTGTTATGCTTGGTACTTCCCATCCATAAGCCCAAAATGCTACTATTGGGTGAATAAATCATATTGGTCTAGTTTCTCTAAAAACTAGTATCCAAACGCTTCATTGTCATTGCACAAATTGTTACTTCCAATATAAACATATCACTTTTTCATTTCATAAGATTGAATTGATCAGTATCCTTGCTAAACTCCACAATTTCACATTCCTTAGTATGTTCATCTATGAGATTATGGTTTTCCTCGCACCCCCTTTTCTAGTTGATGTGTTGTTGCAATCACCTTCAAAGTTATTATAGTAAGGTATTAATATTAGTGATAATGGTGGGAATAATATTGAGACTTCAATAGAGTTTGGAAATAACATTTGTGCCCACTAGAGAAGCCATGAGTGGGAAACCAAGTGGAACAAAATGGGATGGTCCCTTAATTTACATATATGCCTTCACAACATGTTTACACAAATTTTCTCTCTTCACACATGGGTAGTTGCAAACTGCCATCTCTAATCTAGGATTTCAAATAGTGTAAAACATATTTATTAATCTAGATTGTGGCTTGATATTCATAATGTCAAGGTTGGAAGGGCCATATATTATTTCTACCTCTAGAATGTTAAATGCACTCTATGAAGATATCCTTTCATATGTGGTATCTTATAAAATTTCAAGCAAATCCATTTTCTTTCATGAACACTAGAAATGAATACTAGGTGTCTATTTACATTGTGAGTTTCCCAATAATCCAATCCATTATATGGGTAGATGCATTGCAGACCTAGCATAACATCGATATCAAACAATAATAGTTTTTACAATATGTATAATGTTGTAATTAATATATTATTTTTTATTTTTTATTTGACCATAAATTGTTAGTACAAAAATACATGGAAGTGGCATTAAAAGAGTCACCTCTCTAAGAAACTATTGTTTGATGTAAACATGTTATAAATTAATAAAAGAATTTGTTTCCTAGTTTGAATGTTGAAAATACCTACATGGTTTTATCCACATACATGCAACATTCCACATGACATATCAACATAAGAAATAATACTACCCAAACCATAACTGATGATAACTTATGATTTTGGCAGGTTTAGAAATAACTTCCAAATCACCAACAATAACCATTTGTGACTGTGATGGATTTGGAGTAAGGATGGTCAAATAAAAAACAATAATGTATCACTTTAACAAAGTTTATACTCACTTTTTTATGGTTCCCACTATTCTTCGACATAGTTGATGCAACCAATTTGATTAGAATACTTTCCATGTAACTCTAGTAATTTGTTCATGGCATTAACTAATAATGAGTTGTGCATTATGTTTCCTAGAGGTTTTTACATTTCGATCTCTCTTTTACTGCCATGAAAATTCCTACTTAGTTTTTTGGCCAACAACGATGCACATGCCAAATGTAGAGAATTATCAAATAGTTGAACACATCAGTGTGGACAGACAAAATTTAGGTGAACAACCAACAATTAAATAATACACAATCAAAATAAAGGAAGAGAAACTAAGAGAGCCACACATACTATTGCCTAGATATTTATGAGGGAATTATCCATAAGAAATAATGAAGTTTTCCATGTGGGAAAGGAAGTCAAAAAAACATGGGTGAAATGTTTCCAACCATGTCAATTATTCTTGCACTACATTCTTTGATTTGATCCAATACATAAGAATTTCATCTTCATGCGTGTCAAAAGAAAAAATAGTGTACAAAGGGTACTACCATGCATAAGATTTCATGAATACAAATTTTTGAATGATAATTCGTTATAAAGTATTCCATCAATTCAAATTATAGAAAAATAATTCCGGCATGCTAAATTAGTTCATTGGAAAAATGTAGTTCCTAAATCCATTGTACGTAATAGGGTAAATCAAGCCACTTGCACAATAACGCTAGCATATAAATTTTGACCCCTAGAATTAAGAATTTCATGAATTGATATAATAGAGTTCTAATGTTGATCTTGTAAACAAATCTACTATAAACAATATTTTCATGATTTTTCACCACAAAAAATAATGTTTGTATGGTAACTAAGGTAAATATTTTCATGATTTTTCACCATATGGTAACTAAGGTAAATAGAAGCCAAAATATGTTTAATTTATTTTTACAAGAAATATAAAACATCATAAGAAGATTGTTTTGTGTGTGCCTAACAACCTACTTCATTTCCATCTTGTCAATATCCATAGTTTGAATGCACTTACTTAACTTAGTAAGAACACATCCACCTCATTATCTTCCACCCAATACTATATGTTAATGGATTCATCCCACTAAATCCAATATCATGGGTCATCAAGCTATTTTCTTTTCTTTAGGATGTCTCTTTCAATAAAAAAATTCATATCTCCCCATTGTGAGAAAATTGGCATAGGTTTGTTATAATGCAAGCATTTAAACATGCTTATTATGTGTCTATATTGGAGAAACACCAATAGAAGGAGGGATCCCACCAATGTTTTACACATTCAGATAAGTTCATATGATGAATCCTTAATCAAAGTGTAGTTGTAGGATTAATGCAATTGTGGCCAGGGAAAACCATTTTTTTCCACATAAGAATGTTCGAAATGTTGGTCATGTGCAATCTATTTGGAACCATTCTAACTATGTAATGCAATTGGCATTTTCTCTTACTTCTCTTCAATTAGGATGTTTTTTTTTCTTTTATTTTTTTCAAATGATCTTTAATGAAACATGTATAATCCTTCGAGTAATAAAAACACCATTGCTTGAAAGAAAAAAAATAAATTGTTAAATATTGGCATTGAAAGAAAAAAAACACATAATGTGGGTTCAATAACAATGATGTAACATCCCCTCCCTTAATAATAAATAATAAGAACTAATAAAATATACACAAGTAGATAATTAAATAATAAGTAAAATAATGCAATAATCATAATAAACCACTTAATAAATAATATAATAATAATTAATAAAAATAAACAAAAATAATAAAGTAATAATAAAAATAAGAAATAATTACAATAAATCAAATAAAAATAATAAATAAAAAAATGATACTAAAAGAAATAAGTAATAAAATAAAAATAGTAAAACCAAAATACAAATAAAAAAATTGATATAAAAGAATAAGTAATAAAAAATAAAAATAGTAATAACCAAAGAAACAAAAAAAAATTATTTTAAAAGAAATAAAGTAATAAAATAAAATAGTAATAAACATATAAAGCTCTAAATAAAAGAAGGAAAAGAAAAAACAAGAAAGCTAAAAAAAAATCCAAAAGGAAAGTAAAGAAAA
>APFE030036576.1:0-67138 GCA_000404065.3 Pinus taeda
TGTTCAATTTTTGGAACTCCTCAATGTGCTCCATTATTGAACCCTTTTGTCTGAGACTTATCAATTGGCTAAAAAAAATGTTGCTTTTTATACCCTCATAATGTGCTGTCAATTCTTCCATAAAAATTTCCCAAGTGATAATTTTTTTACGAGAGCAAAGCCATTGATACCATACAAACCAATTTGGTTCCAAATATAAAGTTGCAATACGTACCTTTTGTGTGTTTTGCACATTATTGAGATCAAAAAATTGCTCGATCTATAATATCCATGTTGCAGGATCCTTGCCATCAAAATTCATCATATTGATTTTTGGAATATGGTGGGTCTTCGATCCAACATTAGAGTCTATGAAATCATGATTAACATTTCTTTTGTTTGCATCATGAGTTTCCTTTACTACCCTTTCACCAATAGTAAGTATTTCGTGTAGAACATTTGTCAAATCTGTCTTCAAATCTATCTTCAAATCATCAATCTTAGCTTCCACACCATTCATCTTAGCTTCCATTACCTTTATCTTAGATTCCACGCCATTTATCTTAGCTTCTGTTAGCTTTTGTGACAGTGAAATTTGTTGCACTTGGTCTTGTAATTTTGATATATCATGTAATATTTCTTCCTCTTCTTTATGAGTCATGCTAGAGCTGTCAGGTTGCGTACTCGGTGTTTGCATTTTCTTTCCTCAGGGCATCTATTATCGATAATAATTCTCTACTATGCCCTTTGAATTCCTTCAAAATAAATTTTCAAACCAAGCTTAAGCAAAAATTGAAAAAAATCTACACACCTTTTTTCACTTTGTAGGAGCTCGATATTGCCTTTGACATGTCTCTATAACTTTAGATCATCCAATTCTGAAATTGTGACCGCCAGTAGCCCTCTATGTCCTCTTTCCAGTGCCACCAGTATGATCCCAATTGGATTCTCCAAGGAAGACTTATGCCAAATCTCCCACAGTGACCTGATTATAGACTAGTTCAATAGGGCAAACTTCTATGACGTGCCATGTGTCCCTGTTTCGACCCTTGGCTCTGAAAAATATATATAAGAAACTAAATTCTATCCTCTTTCTATACCTTCTTACGAAATTTCAATCCGATGCTCAAAGAGAAAGTTATGACGATTTCCCCAGGTCACCTGTTTGGAATGTAATTCAGGAGTCTGCAAAAAGACTAACTTCCTCAGATCATATCTCCACAAATATAGCACCAAAAGCTCTGAAATTGCGACCCGAGGTTCAGTGATATTTCATATCAAATGGGTTTTTTTTTTTTTTTCTTCTGAAACATCACAGAAAAAAGTTATAACGAAAATGCCACGACGACCCATTTGGAGCAGCAAAACCCTAGAATCCAAAGCTCTGATACCAAATGTTATGAAACTAGCTCACAAAAAGATAGAAAATATAGTTGAATGCCTTAGAATTCAACCTCTTCAAGTGGGAAGCCTACTTTACATTACAAAAATGAATAATTCTTGGATGATTCAAATGACAAAACCTCATTTCTGTATATAAGAGTCCAAGGAGTCACAATATAACCCAGCCGACCTAACAATAATAATATAAAGGCACAAAACTAACAATAGATGGATACTATGGGTCACAGTCATAGCAATATGGGGAAAATAGGAGCAAAAAAATATTAATAAGGGATACAACTACAATAGTAATGGGGTAATCACTAGTATTATAGGGACCTAACATGAGACCTCCTGTTCCAAGGACTCTTTTATTTTTCTGATATGCCTCTTGGATCATATCCTTGGTGTGGTGGCCATAGTGGGAATGCCAATTCACTTGCTTCCTTATGATCATGGTAGGCTAGCTCATGATGATACCCCCTATCCTTCATCTAACAAATCATGTTAATAATCATATAGATATATATATTTTTCTTTTTTTTTTTTCTTTTATATCGCACTTTCCTATTTATATACGGAGGATGGCTCATCACTCCTTAAGAGTAGGGATGGTGGAAGAAGTCTGAACATCTCAATAGAGGGAAATATGCCCTTATTCTTATTCAATAATAATGATCAATGAGAATTATGAAGATTTAAGGAAGAACCAACATGATAAAAATAATCAATCAAATTGGTTCTAGTGAAAATAAAGACAACAAAGCAATATAAATAGTTGTGTCCTTTCCCATTTTTTTCTTATCGATTCAAAGAATTTTCTCTAAATATAACCATTTTTCTCTAGTTCGCTGATTTTAGTATCCTGTAGTTTTTATGTTCTTGCATAAATGTATAGTTGTGCCTTAAATGGACCATCATTCACAAAAATCCTCTAAATTATGAAACACACACTCACACAAAAACAAAAAAAAATGTTGTTCCTTAGATGGAATAGAACATCTGCATGCAAGAACCGTGGTTCCCTTAAGAGGAACAACAAGAAAAAGAAAGAAAACACACTCGAAACTATTATTCCTTAATCAGAATAGCAAATAAAGCAAGTGAGAAATAAAATGCCACTCCTTTGGTGGAACAACCTAAGATCATCTGAAATCGAAACTGTTGTTCCTTCGGAAGGAACAACAGAAAGGAAAAAAATGCAAAGCAGGGTTGTTCCTTTAAAAGGAACGACAAAACAATATGGGGGAAGTGCCATTCCTTTGGAAAGGAATGACAAAAATGCAGAAATGTTGTTCCTTTGGAAAGGAATAACAAAATGAAAATGTGTTGTTCCTTCAGAAAGGAACAGTAAAAAAACGTAAGTGTTGTTCCTTCAGAAAGGAACAACAAAAATGTGGGGATGTTGTTCCTTTGGAAAGGGACAACAAAATTCGCAGGTGATGTTCCTTCGAAAAGGAACAACAAAAAGCGAAAGTCTTGTTTCTTCAGAAAGGAACAACAAAAATGTGGAAGTGTTGTTCCTTCGGAAAGGAACAACAAAACGTGGAAGTGTTGTTCCTTTGAAAAGGAACAACAAAATGTAAAAGTGTTGTTCCTTCAGAAAGGAACATCAAAATACAAAAGTGTTGTTCCTTCAGAAAGGAACAACAAAAAACGAAAGTGTTGTTCTTTCAGAAAGGGACAACAAAAAATGAAAGTGTTGTTCCTTCAGAAAGGAACATCAAAAAATGAAAGTGTTGTCCCTTCGGAAAGGAACAACAAAAAAACGAAAGTGATGTTCCTTCGGAAAGGAACAACGAAACGGTGGAAATGTTGTTCCTTCGGAAAGGAATAGCAAAATGAAAAAGTGTTGTTCCTTTAGAAAGGAACATCAAAATGCAAAAGTGTTGTTCCTTTAGAAAGGAACAACAATAAGGTGGAAATGTTGTTCCTTCGGAAAGGAACAAAAAAATTCAAAAGTGTTGTTCCTTCAGAAAGGAACAACAAAATGGCGGAAATGATGTTCCTTCAGAAAGGAACAACAAAATGGCGGAAATGATGTTCCTTCAGAAAGGAACAACAAAATGCAAAAGTGTTGTTGCTTGGAAAGGAATAACAAAAAGAAGGAGTTTTGTTCCTTGGGAAAGGAAATGAAAAATGCAGAAATGTTATTCCTTTGAAAAGGAATAGGAAAAAGGCGAGAATGCTCTTACTCAGAAAGGGATAGAAAAATGTAAAAAATGTAGAAATGCCAAAAAAAAATTGTATAGAAAGTAATTTATATAAGCAGAAAAGAAAAACTTTTGTACAAAATTTAAGAACAATGAAATTATTAGTGAACCAATGCTAAGGAAGGATTATTTTCCTTAGCAAGAATTTGAATATTTGAATCTTCCCGAAGCTGCTGGTAAAAGGATTCCTGGATAAGCGGTTTATGGTACATTCACACTTAGTGGCCATTTGCTTTAAAGGTATGTCTAGATTCGTCAATAGTAGTCAAAGTAATGGTGCCATTGTCATGCACTTTTTGGATTTCATACGGTCCAAGCCATCGAGTCTGAAGTTTTCCAGGAAAATCCTGAAACCTGGAGTCATATAGGAGTGCCTAATCTTCTTCGTGGAAGATTTTCTTTTTGATCAGGGCATTGTGCCTTTTTGCTCTCTGTTGTTGGACTAATGTAGTGCGTTGAAGAGCTGAGAGTCTAATTTCATCTAGCTCGTTAATTTGCTGTAATCTATTAGTCTGGGCCTCATTTAAATTTAGACTAACCTCCTATGCTATTCTTAATGTTTGTATTTCAAACTCTATTGGAAAGATGGGTTCCTTTCCAAATACTCACTGATATGGTGAATAACTAGTGGTGTTTCTCCACATTTTTCGGTATGCCCACAAGGCTTCCGGCAATCTTGAAGCCCAATCACGCCTGTGTGATGAAATGATTTTTGTAAATATTGCCTCTATCACCTTATTCGTGCTTTCTACATGGACATTTGCCTGTGGGTGATACGAAGTGGTAATTTTGTGCTGAATGTGATAATTTTTTAATGTTGCAGCGATTTTATTACCTACAAACTATGGTCCACCGTCCGTGATTATGTCCCTTGGGAGGCCATATCATACAAATATTTGGAACAAGAAATGAATCATAGAGTCTTCTGTAGCTCTTGGAAGTGCCTTTTCTTCAACCCATTTGGTAACATACTTTATTGCTACTAGAATATATGTTTTCTAATTTGATGATGGGTTGATTGGACCAACAAAATCGAGCACCCAACGCTCAAATGGTTCGATTACTACCTATGGGACTTTCTAGGGCATCCTGCTCTTTGGAAACTATCACAGGCTTGAACAAATTTCTTAGCGTCTTTAAAGATTGTGGGCCAGTAATAACCTGTTTGCAAAACCTTGTGACCATTCCTTTGATCTGCGAAATGTCCACCACACATTCCATCATGACAGGCTTTCAAAATGTCAAATATTTCATCTTCACGGATGCATCTTCTAATGTCCATATCTGCCCCTGTATGAAATAGATAGCCCCTAATCCAAGAAAATCGGGTACTACGTTGTATAATTTGTTTTCGTTCATCGGGGGTCATATGCTTTGGTAATTTGCCTACTGCTAAATAATTTGCAACATCAGCATACCAGGGTGTCTTGACAATAACAACAAATAAATGTTCATCTCGGAATTGATCTTCAACTACTGCTACGTCTGGTGGCTTCAACATTCGGGAGAGAAAATCAGCTACATGATTCTCTTTCCCAGGTCGATCTTTTATTATGATGTCAAATTACTACAATAAAATCAACCATCTTATTACTCTACCATTTGTAATAGGTTTATTTGCTAAATATTTTATGGTAGAGTGATCTGTATATAAAACAACAGGATATATAGTGATATAATGCCTAAATTTATTTATAGCATGTATTATAGCTAAAAACTCTTTTTTAGTTACAGTATAGTTTAGCTCAGCAGGAGACAAATTCTTGCTAATATAATGGATTGCAGATGGTTTTTTGTCTTCTTCCTATCCAAGGACTGCTCCAATAGCTGTGTCTGAAGCATCTAATGAAATTTGAAATGGCAGGTCCCAATTTGGGCATTTGAGCACTGGGGTTGTTGACATAAGCTTTTTCAGATCCTCAAAAGCACGGTCACATTTATCTGTCCAAACAAAATCAACATTCCCTGTCAGTGCGTATAGAGGTGCAACTATTTGAGAAAATGTTCTATAAATCTCCTATAATTGTAGAAATTTTGAATAATATGACACTTATTCACAGATATTATCCAGATTATACACTATGTGTGGAATCATGCATAATACATAACCTCCTCTACGTTGATCATCAATTTGCGGAATTAAAGAAACAATCGCATGCGCACATTGAAACATCAATAACACATATCAACACGGTATGTACTGGGGAAAGCATACAGCTGAAAACACCTCAACTATCTATATATTATGATGATAGAGAACATGTAACAATACATAGTATAATACTACCTCACAAGTACTCAGTACTATCTCCACCTGTTACACACAAACTAGCTCAGATCTAAACAAGCCACAAGTTCAAATCTTCTCCGCTGTTTGCCTGCCTCCTCTGCGCAATCCCTGCTGAGAATAGAACTGAATGTGTGATCCAAATTCGAATTCCCTTGGTTTTTACTGTGCAATCCTCATTGGAAATCTCAATCCATTGATTGTGCAAATCTCATGCACATCTATAGTCACAACTGATAGTAGACTCACCCTTTCACCCACCTCTAACACTTGTCTCCACTGAACTATCCCTGAACTGAGTTAAATGATGTATTCTTTAGTTGATTTATGAGTTAATAATTAATGAATTAATTAATAATTAATTCGCACCACTCATCACTAGTGTATTTGTCAGTTAGACTAAATACAACTAGTTCAAATAAGTCAAACTGAACACAACTCCATCAACTCCTCAATCAACTCCACCAAACTCAATAACTTGAGTTCTAACTAAAGTCCATCATGCAATAGCTCAACTAACCCATAGGAAAATCGTATTTCCTTCTGACAGTTTCATGTGCCACATCTGTAGCTCGAACTGAAGTGCTCCAAGAGGATAAGATAATGTTTATAGTCCAAATATTGTTAAGAGCTAATAATATTCGACTGTTCTATTTTTAGCCTAGCAGTCTAAAAATAAACTCCACCCATATGTCTAAAAAATAGAGTTCCATCTATTTTTACTAACAAGACCAATCATCCACAAATAGCATCTTGCAACTCATACACCATGATCCATATGTCTAAAAATAGACATAGTCTAAAAATAGACTTTGTGCCAAAAATAGCCTGCGGGCCCACTTAGTGAAGGCGACTTCTTTTCACTAAGCTCCATCATCTTGTTGCATTTTCAACACTCCCTTCAACACGATATGGATTATCTGCAACCCCTATCCTACCTATGTGGTATTCAAATTTGCTCCTGGTGAGTGCCTTCATCAAGATATCAACATCCTGATCCTCCGTGGGAATATATGAAAGTAACATGATTCTCCGTTGCACACAATCTCTGATATGATGGTACCTGATGTCGACCATTGGGCTCCTTGCCCAATCTGCACTCGTGAGGCCACATAGCTTCACCTCATCCTCCTGTCTATACCACAATCCATATCTCGATGTGCACCAAGCACAAGGTGTTTGTTTCAACCCATATAACGCTCTCTTGAGCCTGCACACATGCGACTCGCTGCTGAAGATCTCGAAACCTTCAGGCTACTCTATGTACACCTCCTCCTTAATGACTCCATTGAGGAACATAGTCTTCACATCCATCTGATGAATGTGCCACCCCATCTGCGCTGAGAGAGCAAGAATCGTCCGTATGGAAGAATACCTTGCGACAGGTGCAAAGGTCTCCTCATAATCGATCCCCTCTATCTGTTAGAAGCCTCGGGCAACAAATCTTGCCTTGTACTTCTCCACACTCCCATTAGCTACCTGCTTCACTTTGTAGATCCATCTCGAACCCACCACTGATTTCCCCTCCGGTCTTGGGACAATCTCCCATGTACTGTTTCTGACAATCAAATCATACTCTTCCACCATGGCATCTACCCATGTGGGATCCTCCACAGCTTCCTTGAAAGAGGATGGCTCAGTCATGAAACATTTGCTCACAAGAGCCATGTATCCAGTATACCAATCAGGTGACTGTCTCTATCTGTGCTGTGTTGTAGGTGGTCCTACAACCTTCTCTGCATCTTGAGCCAGTCGCTCAGCTTCTGTAGTGTGCTTTCGCCCTCTGATGGTTGGCGCTGCATGAGCGGTCTCTTCCACTCCATGAACTTCATCTTGTGTCTGATCCACATCCTGAAGCTCATCCTTAGGAACTAATAGCTCCTCATCTACATGCAAGTGTGGCTCCCTCTCAAGCGAATACTTCATGGCTTTCTCCTCCTGAAATTTGATATCTTGTCACATAACAGTCTTGCGACTCTCTAGCAAATACACATGATAGTTGTGGGGCATATCAGTGTACCCCACAAATATCTCAACCTCTGGGGCTGGCTCCAGCTTCTTCCTGGCATCCTTTGTCACATGCATGCAAACAAGAGAACCAAAAATCCTCAAATGGGAAATATCAGGCCTCTTACCATAATAAGCCTCCTTGGGTGTACTCATGCCAAGTATCTTGTGAGGATAACGGTTCTACACATATACTATAGTATTGCATGCTTCCACACACAAGTGAAGGGGTAGGCCCTGTTCATGCAACATCGCCCGTGTAGCACCCACGATCATTTTTTTCTTCCGCTCAGCAACCCCGTTCTACTGTGGGTTATGGGGAGCTATGAGCTCTCTTCGAATCCCTTCTGCACTGCAGAAGTCCTTGAACTCACCAGAGATGAATTCACCACCATTGTCACTCCTAAGAGCCTTCACCTTCTTTCCCGATTCCTTCTCAACTAGCGCTTTGAACTCACAGAACTTTGAGTATGTCTCACTCTTCTTCTACATGAAGAAGATCCAAAACTTTCAAGAGAAATCATCAACAAAGATCACATAGTACTTGTGCTTTGTTGTCGAAGCTACTGAGAAAGGTCCACACACGTATGTGTGAATTCTCTCAACAACCGTCATGGCACGACTATCCTTCTCGTGAAAGGTGGCTTTCACAAATTTTCCCAAAGTACACCCCTTGCACTGATCTGAATGTGCAAGAGTGCCTTTAGGAAGCCCAGTAGAAATATGTTGCAGTATCTTCAAAGCTCCATGGTGAAGGTGGCCTAATCTCCGGTGCCACAGCTCACCATCATCTTGTCTCACCACTCCTTCTGCCTTGCATGCCATTGCTGCGTATCCATATACATGCAATTGATAAATGTTCTTGACTCGAACTCCTATCTTTCGGGTTTCTCGAGTTGTCTTACTATGCAGGAAAGCCTTTCCCTCGCTGAAAACAACATCATATCCCTTGTCTTCTAACATCGCCACACATATAAGATTCTTCTTCAATCCCAGAACATGTATCACTTCCTTCAATACGAAGGGTTTACCAGACTCCCTCTCAAAGGAAATGGTACCGATACTGGTTGCACTGTATCTACCATCATTGCCCATCTCGATGTGCACTCCAAGATCTTTCTCATCTAGATCAGAAAACAAATCTCGATCTCCTGTCATGTGAAAAGATGCACCACTATCCAAGAACCATACCAATCCCATCACACTTAATACCAAGCATGCGATTAGTGAAAACTCCAGCTCAAACTGCGAGGCTAAGGCCTCTTCTGCTACAGATCCAGCAGCTTGCTTATTTTTCTTCTTCTACGGACAATTTGTGGCATAATTTCCGTGCTGGTGACAGTGAAAGCACTTCACCTTGGACATGTCCTGCTTCTTGCCTTTCGCACTGGAATGAGAAACTTTCTTGTTCTTCCCCTTCTTTGCTTTGGCAGCCAAAGCACAATTTTCTTCATCAGATGCCTTTGATGAAGATCCATCCCTGGTATTCTGCCTGATCTCCTCTTGCACAAGATCCGACCAAAGTCTCTCCCATCCTGGAAATTTCTCCCGACCATTGACAGAGTCATGATAGGAATAAAAACTCTTCAGAAGACCAAGGAGAGCCAAGCTCAACAAGTCCTCATCATCGACAGTCACCTCCACACTTCCCAGCTCATCCCATCATTGAGTGAACTTCGTGAGATACTTGGGTATACTGTCTCCATTCTCACACTTAATGTTTCTGAGTTTATCCTTGAGCGCCAACTTCCTCTGGTTGCTTTTGCTTTGCAATAAATCTGTCAATGATTTCCGCATCAAGTATGGAGAAGCCTTTTCATGCAGGCTGGATACAATGTGATCCTTCATGCCCTCCAATAGAATCCTTCAACACTTTGTTGTCTTCTTTTGCCAAGCCTCAGCTTCAGCAGCTTTGAGCTGCCTTCAAGGGCATACTCCAATCACAATCCGTTGAAAGACATTTCATGTTTGACACCAAGAAAACACTGCTGCAAATTTGAATTCCACTAGCTCAAAACTCAACCACTTCTGATCTAAAATTCGTGAGAACAAAGTATTTCTCGTACAGAGATTAACTGTACGGGAATTCACCAGATATCTCACCTTACAAAAAAGGATGAATCCAGAGGCTATCTGGCCCGATTACAGACTCTACCTGAGGAAATAAAATGTAATCACTTTTTGAATAATAGATATGATGATCAATCCTTGCTCTGATATCATGTAGAACTTTTTCTACAAATCAACCAACTATGATACCATGTAGAAATTTTAAATAATATGATAGTTATTCATAGAGATTATCCTGATTATACACTATTTGTGGAATCATGCATAATACATAACCTCCTCTACCTTGATCATCAATTTGCGGAATTAAAGAAACAATTGCATTCGCACATTGAAACATCAATAACACATATCAACATAGTATGTACTGGGGAAAGCATATAGCTTAAAACCCCTCAACTATTTGTATATTATGATGATAGAGAACATGTAACAATACATAGTACAACACTCCTCACAAGTACTTAGTAGTATCTCCACCTGTTACACACAAACTAGTTCAGATCTGAACAAGTCATAGGTTCAAATCTCCTCCACTGTTTGCCTGGCTCCACTACGCAATCCCTGCTGAGAATAGAACTGAATGTGTGATCCAAATTCGAATTCCCTTGGTTTGTAATGCGCAATCCTCATTGGCAATCTCAATCCATTGATTGTGCAAATCTCATGCACATCTATAGTCACAACTGATAGTAGACTCACCCTTTCACCCACCTCTAACACTTGTCTCCACTGAACTGTCCATGCACTGAGTTAACTGATGTATTCTTTAGTTTATTTATGAGTTAATAATTAATGAATTAATTCATAATTAATTCACACCACTCTTCACTAGTGTATTTGTCAGTTAGACTAAATACAACTAGTTCAACTAAGTCAAACTGAACACAACTCCATCAACTCCTCAATCAACTCCACCAAACTCAATCACTTGAGTTCTAACTGAAGTCCATCATGCAATAGCTCAACTAACCCATAAGAAAAGCGTATTTCCTTTTGGAAGTTGCATGTGCCACATCCGTAGCTCAAACTGAAGTGCTCCAAGAGGATAAGATAATGTTTATAGTCCAAATATTATTAAGAGCTACTAATATTCGACTGTTCTATTTTTAGATTGGCAGTCTAAAAATAGACTCTACCCATATGTCTAAAAATAGATGTCCATCTATTTTTACCAACATGACCAATCATCCATAAATAGCATCCTGCAACTCATAGACCATGACCCATATTTCTAAAAATAGACATAGTCTAAAAATAGACTTTGTGCCAAAAATAGCTAGCGGGCCCACTTAGTGAAGGCGACTTCTTTTCACTAAGCTCCATCATCTTGTTACATTTTCAACATGGGGAAGATTGACTCAAGTGCATCATTTCACTTTACTCCCCATAGGTAGTGTTCTGTGAGTACGAGAAATATGACAGTGGTGATATTTTCCCAAGGGATGACAGGAAGGCCAAAATCACTAGACATGAAAAAGTCAAGTTGAAATTGCAAGTTGGAAGGATTAGAACACTTCCTAATGTTTTTCATATTCCTGCATTGGCCATACATTTGATTTTTGTAAGAAATATGGAAGATGTACGTGTAAAAATAATGTTTGAGAAGGATACTTGTAAGATGGTTCAAGGAGCACTGGTATTGATGCATGGAGTTCAGATTGTAACTATGTACAAGATTCCATGTAGCACTAGTATTGATGGGTACAATAGTTATGTGGTTCCTGAAAGTGCAGCAAAAAATCTAATGGTCTATGGAGAAAATATCATGCTATGGAATCAAAGGATTGGACATATTGGAGAGAAGTTCCTTTGAGTACTACATGGTAATGGTATGGTAGAAGGTATGCCTAATTTCTATCTGGATTTGAATTTCTGTGAACATTGTATATATGGGAAGCAAAATCAAGTGAGTTTCCCCTTGGGTGCTAAGAGGGTGAAAGGAATATTAGAGCTTGTGCACAATGATGTGTTTGGACCTATGTTGGTTCCATCACTACTTAAGTCTATGTAATATATCTCATTTATAGGTGACTTCTTGAGGAATGCTTGGATATATTTCCTTAGGAATAAATTTGAAGTCTTTGACAGGTTTAAAGAATTTAAGGCTTTGGTGGAAAATCAAATAGAGAAGAAGATTAAGGTGTTGAGGACAGATAATGGTGGAGAGTTTTGCAAGAAGAAATTTGAAGAGTTCTGTAAGAAGTGTGGTATAGAATGACAAAAGAATACTCCATACACACCTCAAAAAAATGGAGTTGTAGAAAGAATGAATAGGATGTTGGTGGAAAAGGCAATAAACATGCTTAGTGGCACTAGATTAGGGTAGGAATTCTGGGAGAGGTAATGGATACTGCATGTTACTTGGTTAACAAATCACCTTCATCAACATTGGAGGATAAGACTCCACATGAGGTATGGACTGGTGAGAAACCCTCTCTTTCACATTTGAGGGTATTTGGTTGTGATGCATATGTACACGTTCCAAAGGAGAAAAGAACCATGTTGGATAATAAATATGAAAGGTGCATTTTTATTAGATATAAGGATGGTTTAAAAGGTTGTAAGTTTTGGAACCTAAAAACAAGGAAGGTTGTGTACAACCAAGATGTGGTGATTAGAGAGGTGAAGGATGTTGTTAAACAAGAATTCCTACCAAAGGAACCTAAAAAGATATAATTTTCACTGAAGGAGGAAGAATCAGACTCTACAATAGAAAATGAATCAGAAGAGAAAGATCCATAAACTCCAGTTTTGAGAAGATTAGTTCGAGAGAGAAGGCAACTAGAGAGGTATAGTCCATCTACTTTATGTTCAAGTTTTACTTTATCTATTACTAATGATGGATCTTATAAATATTACGGAGGTAGTGGATTCAGAGGATGGAAAATTGTGGAAAGAGGTCATGGTTAATGAAATGGAATCTTGAAAAAAAAGAGGTCTGGGATTTGGTGGAGTTGCCAACTGGAAGGAACCCCATTAGCATCAAATGGGTGTTTAAGAAGAATATGAATGCAAAAGGCAAGGTGGAGAAATACAAAGCTCAGTTGGTAGCAAAAGGTTATTTCCAGGTGTTGGGAATTGATTTCATGATATTTTTTCTCCTATTACCAAGTTAGCTTCTATTATATTACTTTTACCTATTGTTGCTCCTTTTGATTTTGAGGTAGAACAAATGGATGTGAAGATGACATTTCTTCATGGGGATCTGGAAGAAGAGATTTACATGAACCAACCAAAAGTCTTTGCGGTGAAGGGTAAGAAGGAACTAGTATGTAAGTTAAAAAAGTCTTTGTATGTGTTAAAATAGTCACCAAGGATGTGGTATCAGAAATTTGATACATATATACGGGGACTTGGATTCACAAGAAGAAAAGCAGATCACTATGTTTATTTTAAATTAATTGGTCATTGTGTTATTTATTTGGTATTATATGTAGATGATATGTTGTTGATTTGAAATGACAAAGAAATTATCCATGATTTGAAGATCTAATTTCCATCCAAATTTGACATGAAGGATCTTGGTGCTGCAAACTATATTTTGGGCATGGAAATTAAACAAGACTAGATAAAGAGGAAGCTCTGGTTAAACTAGAGGAAGTATGTCAAGACAATATTGTAGAGGTCTAATATGTAGGATAGTAAACTGGTGAAGGTTCCTATTCTTATAGGTGTAAAGTTATCTGCTGAACAATATCCCAAGACATAAGAAGAATAAGAGGACATGCCCCGTGTTCCATATGTGAGTGTAGTTGGTAGCCTGATGTATGCAATGGTATATACTAGACCAGACATTGCACATGCAGTGGAAGTATTGAACAGGTTTATGTCAAAACTAGGGAAGGAGCATTGGACAATAGTGAAGCAGATTTTTAGGTATTTGCATGGCACTAGTGATTATGGTTTGTGCTACCAAGGAAGACCAGGGTTGGACATAGTTTTGGATATCTATGGATTTGCTGATGCAGACTTGGATGGAGATCTAGATCGGAGAAGATCTACACATGGGGTGTGTGTTTAACCTATTTGGAGAGGAAGTCAGATGGATGAGTAGGAGATAATCTGTAGTGGCTCTTTCAACTACAGAGGTTGAATACATGGATGCCACTCATGCAAGCAAGGAGGCAGTTTGGTTGCAGAGATATTTTTCAAGTATAGGGTTCGTATAATGAGCTATAAGGATAGATTGTCATATCCAAAGTGAAATTTTCTTGGCAAAGAACCCTTCTTATCATTCAAAAACAAAGCACATTGATGTTCAGTATCACTTTGTGAGGGATATGGTTGAGGATAAAAAGGTGTTGCTGGTAAAGGTGGATACTTTGAAGAATGTTGCAAATGCATTGACGAAGTCTATGAGCATTGAGAAGTTTTCTTGGCATAGAGAAACAATGGGCATTGCAGGCCAGGACCAATGACTCAATATCTCCCATGACCCACTGTGTGGAAAGAAAACAACAAGTGGGAGAATGTTGGGTGTGTATTATATTATAATTGGGTAGACCCAAGGATGGGGGGTAGACCCATAGATTGTGGGCGAACCTACCCATGGTTTTGTGCATGTGTTTTTCACATGGTTTTGGACATGATGGTTTTCTGCTCATGGTATTTTGTATATTTTTTCATGGGAACTAAGGTTACATTCTAATCTAGGGTTATGGACTGGGGTTTATGAATGATTGAACATGTATATATATGTATTGCAACATTGAAAGGAATATAATGAAAAATAAATCTAGTAGTCCCAGTTTTGTGATCCAGGGGGAAACCTATATGTATATTTGTTTTATTTTCTCGCCATTGTTTATTTTTCTATCTAAGAATTTTTTTACAGGTAATTTATGTACGGGGTTAAAACCAACAGAGCTATTATGGTTCACACCATGCTTAATGAGTTGGTTATTAGTGATGATAATAAAATTAATTTTCTTTCCTACCTATTGCAATGTGTAGGCTAGTAAGGGTTTTACAAATAAATAGGGAAATACAAATGAAATAGTCTACATTTTCCCCATATCCCTTCTTATCTTATAACCCAAATTCAAGAGTGGCATTTTAGTAGGAATGCATATGGCCAAGTGTTGAATGTTTCTTAGTAACCATTTTCCATAATCTATAACTAAAGAAAGGTGTACTTGTTGTGACACTGATGTTATCATTTTGTTTAATTCCACATAACATAACTTGCATTTGTTCAAAATTAAACTAACAAATTGCTAATATTCTCTAAAATTAAAGAGTTTAGACTTTTGTGATCCATACTTTGATTTTGAGAATGATTTCAGCAAAATCACATAGAGAATCATTTGTCGACGCGTTTCGAACCAACTAGTGATTTTGCTGAAATCATTCTCTAAAATCTCAAGTATTATAGAAAGCGTAGAAAGAATAGTACAATAGTTCAACATTGTTGGGAAAATTAATTGTCTATTAAAGCAATTCATTCACTCTAACATAAATTGTCAACTAGGATGTTTGTAAACTTCAAGATGCTATTCTATATGTGCAGAGTTTAAGGAATTGATTGTTTTCTTATCCTATTGTTGTAGTATGGAAACCAAAGTAGGAAAATCAAAACTATATAAGGAAATTTGTGCAGAAAGTAAATCACTCATGCGGAAAGTAAATCACTCATGTGGAAAGTAAATAACTCATGCAGAAAGTAAATCGCTCGTGCAGAATGGAAATCACTCATACATAAAGTAAATGCACACCAAACCAAGTAAAAGGTAGGGAAAAGGGACATGAACCTAAATCTTCTCACACTCTTCACGCAATACCATCAGCTATAAGCATTAAAAGGAAAAGAAACTAAACTATTCTACATTTTGGAAAGGATAGGAAAAGTAATCAATCCACCCATGATATATAAACACCAACAATAAAAAAATTTCATTAAATATAAATCTTCAAAAATACATAGCTAACAACTCCAATGATAAAAAATATCTTCATTGCAAAGAGGTGAATGATTTAGTAATCCTAGCTACTCTCTCTGCAATATTTGGAAACCTCCCTACCACTATACTCCAACCTCTCTCTCTGACTGAGTTACTAACTATTTTCCTCTAATCTGCCTATACATTTTATACAAAGAAGCAAGGGGAAAATTGGAACCAATTCCCCCAAATATAGATTGTCAAAGTGATGGAAAAATAACAAATTATTGTATTTACTTGTTTTTGGTAGATCTTGGTTGGAGCACAATTCAAGATCCAATTACATCTTATCCATCTAAAAAACAATGAATTAAGAATATGTTTGATTAAGTTCATTTGATAAATGGTTATTATGTTTGGATTGTAGACAAGAAAGATATACTTGAAAGAATGCATGTAGCTCTCAAGTCTCACACTTTTTGGAGAAACCCCTCACGTGTCACCTTATTAGGATGTTTTGGACAAAATCTGTGTCACAGATTTTCCATATTCATCTTTGTTTCTCTAGAAATTATGCCTACAGTTTGTTATCTAATTCTTCCTGGCATGAGTTGTTTGAACCATAGATCATAAGGTGGAGCCTTATGGAGTCAAATTGGTATGAATTATGTAACATAAGTCCATGCCAACATCCTTAGGAACAAAAACTACGATTCAATTTTTTTTTTTGGAGTTGTGTAGATATGCCAACCATAGAGGTTGGTTATAGTAACTGCATATGAGCCACAATAACAACACTAGGAAATCCATCATTAATAAAACCAACAATCATGATTTCTAATTAATAAAAATAAAGGAAAATAATAATAATTAACCACTTTAACATTCATAAGATTATTGTGGCACCTTCACAAAGAAACAAAACAAGACATGTAATAAACAAGCAAAGAATTGTGATAAATGATTGAAAACAATTCTTACGTAATTATACTTATCACTAAATAATTATTGATATACTATATAAACCCTAACTTTGGGATGAGGTTTTTAAAAGGAGGGGTGTATGAAATGACCCACCTACAATTACAAACATATTGTGAATATTAGCATGCATATGGGGCATCCATATGTAGATATCATATGGATGCCCCGTATGCATGCTAATGTTCACATTTTGTTTGTAATTGTAGGTGGGTCATTACATACACCCCTCCTTCCTAAAACTTCAGCCCAAAGTTAGCGTTTATATAGTATATTAGTAATTATTTAGTGATTAGTATAATTACGTAAGAATTGTGTTTCAAAATTGAATTTTTGTTTAACATGAGGGCACTTTATAATTTTCATTTTGAAAAATTCTAAAATTTTATAACCATAATAGTCATGCCCTATCCTTTCAGGTTCCTAAGCTATTCTAGAATCATTCTATCCTTCCTAATATCTTCCGCTCCCATCCTATCCGTCATCTACTGGAGTATGTCATGGTGTCAACTATACTGATCTAACCATTCATAGACTCTAATGATGAAAACATCGACTATATTGACCTGATTTCCTAGTAGGCATCCGACAATTATCATCACATGTCTAAGGGAGTGTGACTCACACAGTCCTCCCATGACTCCAAGTTTTGGAGGATAATGGTGGGAAACACCTCCACCCCTCCTAGTAGGGCCAGGGTTATTGCCCTATCATGGAACCTTATTGAGGCTCAATTGTTCTTGGAGTTTTTTCATCACGTGGTCGGTTTGGTAACGATGTTATCTACAATGTAAACATTTGTCCACACATATGCATCAATATATTAAAAAAAATATCATTTAAATAATAATTTTTGTGTATTTCACATATGTTTCTATCGACGATATTGAAACTTACATTTACATAACGTAGTTGGCCATGTCCAACCCATATATCTGTAAGTTAGTTTTTACATTAAAATGTAGTCATTATTTCATTTACATCTCATCAATGATGTCGATATGTGAAATAAACTAAAATTATAGATATCTCATCCATAACATAATTCATAATTTAGATTTCATAACAAGGTTAATCAAATGCTAAACTTCATATTGGTATCCATATTCCAACAATGCTAATTAAATAACATATTTCATATTGGTATCCATGTACCAGAAGAGTTAAGAAAATAACATATACCATGTATCAATAGAGTGAAATAAAATTCATTTTTACATGTAATAGTTCAAAATGATAGTCTTAAGTATCTAACTAAAATAAAGTAGTCATATACAAATTAAGGTTTTAAGTTCGTAAAAATCAACACAGTTTGGGCTATATTCGACATATGGTCTATGTATATTCCCAAGTAGCCAATCCAAGGCTATATTTGTCCCATTGGACCTTAACTTGGTCTACCAGGTGATTACTAAATTATTTAACCCTATGTTCCAGTATATGTGATGGTTCGATCGAAATGGTTCCCTCGTCTGATACCTATAGTTCCTTCCATTCAAGGTTATAAGATTTGTCAGCTATGTAATGTATTAATACAAATAAATGAAATACATTATGAACTTTATGCAAGTGGGGTGCCAGTGCAAGATGATAGGTGGTAGGTCAAACTTTTTCCAGGATTTTGAATGGCCTAATAAATCAGGGTACAACTTTGTTCCTTTTCGAAATCAAATGGTCCTTTTGTTGGGTCTGATGTGAATGAAAACTTGATCTAATACTTCATAATTCCTATTTGTCCTATGAGAATAAACATAACTCTTATGTCTATCTTGTGCCCCCTTTAACCATTGTCTAATTTGTTTTCCTTGTTCTTCTATCTCTTGAATTAATTCTGGTCCCACTATCACCCAATCATCTAACTTGTCCCAACTTAATGGTGTTCCATAAGGTATGCCATACAATTCTTCAAATGGAGGCATTCCGATTGAACTTTGGTATCTTTTATTGTATGAAAATTAAACTAAGGGCAAGTGCTTTTCCCAGTGTGTTTGTTGGTCCATAACGTACATTCTTAGCATATCTTCTAGTACTTGGTTCACCATTTTTGTTTGTCCATCAATCTCAAGATGATAAATTGTATGTAAATTTAATTGAGTTCCTAAGGCTGATTACATACAAGTCCAAAATCTTGAAGTTAATCATAAATCCCTATCTAATATGATTTTCTGAGGCACTCCATAGAATCTTATGATTTCATTTATAAATACTCGGGCTACCTCTCACCCCACAAAGGCATAATGCCATTTTGGTTGTGGTGGATAAATTAATGAAAATTGCCCATTTTATTCCCGTAAGAGATACTTATGAGGGCGTTTAGAATGGTGAAAAAAGTGACAATTTGGTGACTCAACATATCATCCATGCTTTCACTTTTGCATGTCCTCATGAAAACATGATAGATTTGACAACAAAGAGTTTCATAACTTTTCAAATGCACTCAACCTTCATGGCTGTACCAAACATCTCATTGACAACATGTGTATTCGAAAGCAATTTTCCATCCTCATGATATTTTGGTTAGTTTCATGAACATCATCTTCCATGGAACTCTCACCATTTGTCATTTTACCCTTGGTAGATATTATTGTTCACATTTCTTTAGGACTGCTAGTTAAGAATAAGTGCATCAAACTTTCTTGTTTATTGCAAAAATTGCCACTATGATGCAACCCAATACCTCTTCCAATACTTTTCCATTCACCTTGAATGATTTGCATGTTGTTTTTCCATTGTCCTTTCATGAATGATTCCATCGAAATAATGTTTATGACCTTGATCATTTCCCTTATGCCCATAATAGGTTCTTGTGGAGCAACTTTCCCTTTATGAATCCAATGCTGGTTCTTATGTGACAACATTGATTCATTTTGTGGTATGTCCAACGCTGGTTCTTGCATGGCAACATTGATTCATTTTGTACTATGTTCAACATTGTTTCTTGTGTGGAAGTGTTGATTTTGTATTGGGAATTTGTTGCATTTTTTGGGTATACATACATGCTATTATAATAGGTTTCTTCTTTTGATCTAGAAATTACCCCATAAAATAAATAATGTTAAGCACAAAGGTCAAGAAATACTGACACTTCCACTTTTTAATGCATAGTAACCAATGGCACTTGTTAACACATTTCTTATTACTCTGCTGATAGAAGACAAAAAATATTTCCTAATATCACCTTAAAACTTTTTCTAACAATGCTTTTCCCATTTTGTCAAAATTACATTTCTTATAAAAACACCTTCTTAAAACACATCTTCATTAGTGAATCAGGAAAAAAACAAGTGATATAACTTATGATATTTAAATCCATAGTTACCTAGATCAACTTATCAATCTTATGTTTTATTCCCACAACCAACATACCTTTGAAACTATCCTTTTATCAATTCTAGTGGAGTTGCAAAAATTTATACATGGAGTTGGACTAAATTCAAAGAAATTAACATTTCATGAAAAAAACTCTTCAGATTGAGGAAATTTTTGGTGGATATGTTTATTACCATTTAATGTTCTTATATACCAAAAATCACAACAACCCATTGCACAGATCCTAAGATATAAGAAATAAGATGTTATTGGAGTTACACTTCAACAAACTATTACAAGTGTAGGAAAATTTGTTAACCAATTTCTCACAAAGTACAAACTAGATTTTGATGAAATTATGTAAGTGGGTTTTTACTATTTTAATGCTTATCCACACAAAAAATCGAAGCCATTTGATGCACGAATACCAAGATATAAGAAAAATGGTTGTAGGTGATGATTCGTTATTTCTCAAAAGTTTTAAATTGGTTTTGCTTGAAATTTTGCAAATTTGGTCATATTACCTTCATGCTTCCCTCCTGTAAATTTCACAGTCATCCAATGCACGGTTTGGAAGATATCTTTGAGTCAATTTACACATAATGATAAATTACCAACAATGGTTTTTTTTCCTTGATAATTTGAGCTAGAACTCTAACTTCTTGTTAATTTTCTTTAGTTTATATTTTTTTCAGCACAACAAACAAGAGTAGGAGCACAATCCATATTTTTTAAGCATTATCCCCCGCTCCTACACTTTTGCATATTCTCATGCAAACAAAGTAAAGTTTTCAACATGAGATTTGACCAACCTACACTTACCCTTATTCCATTTTCCATGTCTGTCATATGATTTCCACCACTTCCAATCCTCCACACAAAGGTCCATTTGCAAATGCTAAAATCCTTGTACATGCTAGAATGATGCCTCCAAAGGTTACACAAAGAATAGCTCCAATTTTCTTCCCTTGTCTTTTTTTCATGATGGCATAAAAGGCTATTTTGATAGATGGTAAACTAGACCATTCAACATTTTCTATAACACTATGAGTTGCCGCTTGAATCTTTTCTGTTGCACATGCTATTATATATCTAAAAATAATAAAAAAACATTATCAAATTGCAAATATTTTCATCTCCTCATACTTATTTCTCCCAAAATATCCAATTGATCTTACCACCCAAATTTTCAACGTTGAAGGGATAAATTCTTCCCTCAAAAAGATGAAGAGAATGAATGATACCTTGGCTCTTAGCATGATGTTTTAAACCTTCAGGTGTAACATTTATCAACAACCTTTAATACACTAATAATCACTTCATATGGATCATTTCCAGTGCAAAAAAAGGCTAAATATATTCCTTAAAATTGCCTCAATAGTAGGATTCGTGCTTTCCAAAATATTGCAGCCTCACTGCTTTCATTTTGTTGCAAAGAAGAAACTAATATGATTTATAGAAATATGAATAGTACCGTTAAATAATGAATCCATACAATATGATTAGTACTAATACGATTAGTACCACCGAGAATTCTACTGGGAAGAGAAAAAATGGACATGCTTTTGTTCACCTCATTCATTTCCATATCCTTCTAACTATCAAATGAATCCATTCTTCCATCACTAATATTTGTTTCAAACAAGTACCACCATCAAGAAAAAAAATAAGTTTTTATAGAGAAGAAAGGGAAAAGTTTCAAATCAATAGAGAAGAAAGGAATAATTCAATCTTAATGCCTGCTAAATGAAAATTGCTACATCGAAGGGCTTATCACAAAGGCCCCATAAGTAGATGCAAATGGAAATGGATGATGAAATAATAGGGTGAGGAATGAGGCATGTTATAAAAACTTGAGAAAAGAAAAAGACATAAATGAAATGATGCAATAGGGATAGCAAGATTACAATAGTTTCTTATCATTATCCCCTAATTTTTTAACAAATCAAAAAAGTTTCAAGCTAATTTTTCCCATAGGTTTTATGTGTACGCTGAAGTTTCCAAGGATGTTGATGAAGGGAAATTGGATTTGAAACTCATATGATGTTGAATTCAGGCCCCACAAGTAGATGCAAATGGAAATGGATGATAGAATAATAGAGTGAGGGATGAGGCATATTAGAAAAATATTGAATAAAGATAGATAGAAAAATGAAATAAAATAGTAGGGATATTGAGCTTATAGTAGTTTCTTATCATTATCCCCTAATTTTTCAACAAATCAAAAAGTTTCAAGTTGATTTTACCTTAGGTTTTACCTGCATGTTGAAGTTTCCAGACATGTTGATGAAGGGAAATTGAATCTGAAACTCGTATCCTATTGAGATGATCCAAAACAAAGTGTTGATGCATTTTAATTGCTACGTTGAAAAGCCAATGACTTCTAACTGTGTGAAGCTAATTGTTATTTGGGTGAAGTTGATTGTTGTGTTCAACTTAAGACCAAAATGATGAAAGTTGTTGATAAATCTTGTTTTATAGGGAAGAACAAGTACATTTTTGTTCATCTTGTTAATGCACGAGGGAATAAAAAACTTTCTACTTTAAATGAAATAAGTTGGAGAAAAAACTATCAAAGCCATAATTTCTTTTAGCACCTCTTCGAATACAATGCCAAAATGTTAGGAAAATGAATTTCCTATTAAAACAATTCATTTACTCTAACATAAATTGTCAACCAAGGTGTTCATAAACTTCAATATTCTTTACTATATGTATGGATTTGAAGGCATTGATAGTCTTCCTATCCTATTGTCACAGAATGGAAACCAAAGCAAGAAACTCATAGCTATCTAAGGACACTCATGCAAAAAGTAAATCACTCGTGCAAAAAGTAAATCACTCATGCATAAAGTAAAGTACTCATGTGGAAAGTAAATAACGCATGCAAACATTAAATGCACACTAAACAAAGTAAAATGTAGACATTATTATAAAATTTCTACTGCTAATGAAATCAAACTCAAATCAATAGATTAAAAATTTCCTATACTATTCTACGAAATGGAAATCGCAATTTAGAAATACATGCAATGACATGTAACCATTAAAACACAAAAACAACACAATTATTTTACAGGGGAACCCAACAAGGAGAAACCCCTCAGCTGTTTCTCATTAATTAGATGAGAATGAGAAACAATTAAATGTCTTGCTTCAATCTTGAAGCACACCCTGCACTATAAACTTATTTTCTTGCTAATTGTCTTTCTCTACCCAACAATTAGCTAATTCAAGGCCACAACTTGCTCCTATTTCCTTGCATAATTCCTAAGGAAATCAACTCCTAAAAGATAGGAATTTCCTCCTATTTTCTTGCTAGATTCGCAAGAAATGATTCACTTACTTAACTGCCAATCCTGTACACTCAACTGGTATATAATTGATAATTATAATGTGCCTTTTCCTCCACTCCAGCTAAGAAATTCAAATTTGATGCATGTTTGGGATATTTTTAGTTGATTGACTAGTTTAACTGAGAGATCATTGAGTTAACAATAGTTCTACTACTCAACTGACTCAACTAGTTACTTAAGCTTAGTTAATTGAGTCAAATTGAGCTAGATTGCTAAATTTTAGCAATCTATACATGCAAAACTCTACTTCTATCCTATAACTCAAATTTGCTAAGTAAATTAGTAGACAAATCTATGTCACACATGTTAACTGCAATCCAAGCCATCCTGCAAATGTGGAAAATTGAATTACTAAATTTGACTAAAGTGTTGGGGCCTCCATTTTGAATTTTGAGTTGTGCAGAAAGAAAAGTAAGGACAAGTGGTGGGGACAACTATTGGAGTTGCAAAGCTAATAGCCGAGGGAGGGAGTAGGAACTAAGAGTGAATAGGAAGTTGCGGCAAGGTTTCAGACGAGAGCAAGAGAAGCCGAGCAAGGGAAGATAGAAGGAAGTCGAGCATGAGATGAGGGGAAACGATAGTGGTAGTGCAGAGCAAGTATCAAAGGCAGAAGATAGCACGAGGAAGGGATTGTTCATGAAGTAGAGGAATGGGGACAAGATCAAGAGAGACTTCCTCAGTTGCGGAGAGGCGTGCCTTGTCCTCGGTTCTGGTTATGACTAGTCTTGTTGGTTATGTTCTTTATGTATTTGTTGATCAGGCTTCGATCCTTCTGTAAGCCATTGTGTACTATATTATGTCCAAGTTAATGAAAGAAGCAATTTGTGACCTATAATGTATTGATGTGCATTATGTGGGTTATTTGAAACTTTTTTAATGAATGGATATACGTCAGATGGTTTCTCGTAATCACATGAGTAGAATAGCTTGATTGAATAGTCTAGATGATTTAATGTTGTAAGTTATTGATGTTCGTTGGCTGCAAAATCCTTGATACTCCATTCTACCCCATCTAACTTTGGTCACGACATACATCGGGTGAGACTCCTTGCCCCTCTAGGTAAGGAGAAAATTTTGACTTTTTTCTAGACGACAACGGAGCCTTGTTGGTCCCTTGTTCCTAAACCTAGGGTATCTTCCCTATTGTCATTTTTGTGCCACCAAATGGTTTCGTTGTTGGGACCTAAAATAAAAAAGAGGGGTTCAAAATATGGTATCAAGGATTTTTAAGGAGATACGAAACTGGTCGGACGACCAAGTGAATCAATTTGCATCATAGCAAGCCATACTTCGAAGCTGATCTATTGCTAAGGTGAATGATGATATTTTATACTCAGAAAATGCAAGTGATCAGTATGAGATCTTCTAGGGTAAGTTCTCTGAAGAGTTTTACAACTGGTTGCGGAGACTGCAAGTGAAGGGTCATCCAAAAGGACATACGCCATCTCGTCGTGATTGCGTTCCCACAGATCTCATGATGCTCAACCACCTTGACACAAATATGGCAAGAGCAGTAGATTTTTGGGTACAGACTACTCTGAAGGGATACATGGTTGAGTTCGTAGCAATAAATTACCAGTCCTTCTCAAAGGATGACACCATGTTCTAATTTGGGCTAAGAGGAAATTTCTTGAAAGAAGTACCTGTCTAGATTAAGGTTCTGATGGTCAAAGAAAGCTTGATTTATTTCCAAGGGTCGAATATGGCAACGTAAACCCCTAGTCCCAGGGGAAGGACCGAAGGGGAGAAATTCTACTGAGAGGGGGACTATGATGCCATTGAAATAATGGATGTAGAAGATTTACGAAGGGGTAGGGAAGTAGAGTACATAGGAGGGCATAAATAGTAGAAAAGTGTCTGGAAAGGGCCATGCAGGCAATGAGAGGGTAAAAAGATGAGATGATGGAGAACTTGGAGAACGGGATAGAGACAACTAGGACAAAAATAAGTCTGGAAGGCGATAGGATCCTATTGGGATGGAATCCCTTGGGTCAGTTTTGGGGCAAAAGCCCAAGTTTTGATGTAAAGTATGACAAAAAGAAGTAAAGTCTCTGCGAATTGTGGATGCGGAGCACGTAGTTAGTTAGAAGTAAAAAATGGTTTCTACCCTCGTTTATGTAAACATGAATCAGTTATTGAGATCTATTGATGGTTCGTGGACCATGGGATTGTATAAATAGCTGTGTCTTAGAGAGACTAAGGTAGGTCTATGTGTTTGTTTAGGGGTACGACGAATGGAGTCTTAGAGAATTAGCACAAAGAAGTAAGTCTTAGATGGGGAAAAGGCTCTATAGCTAAGTGCACAAAGGCCTAGAGTAGTGTCTGCAACTGAGTGTGCAAACCCCTATAGTTGAGTGTACAAGGAAGCTTTGAGTCTGTAAAAATTATACTGAATATCAATAAAGAAGGTTGTTGCAGAAGTTCCTGTGTTTTATCTCCATACTTATGCTATTTATGATTGTGATATATGCTGTAATGAATAATGTCTTTATAAGATAATGATGAATTGATTCTTGAATTTACTGGATCCGTCTTATTAACTGAATACAATTAACGTTAAGTGATTATGCAAAGATCATAACACTTTCTGTTAGGTTTATTGAATAGTTGGGTAGACCTGAGTACATACTGATCTAAGAGTAATCTAAGGTACTTAGAAACGGAGCTTTGCCATGGCACCATAGAGTGCGATATATTAAGGGAAGGATTCTTAATGACCTTTAGTTTCAAAGATGTATTCGAAAGCATTGATGAAGCTCCGTAGGAGGTTAAGGTAGTGATTTTAAGAATATTGCAAGACGCTCTGGAGCTAGTTCAACTAGATTGGAGCACCCAGCTGTGCCGTGTGCTAGAATGCTATACTATGAATGCAGAAGGGGAGGATGAGGATCCAATAAATATCAATATTCCAAAGGCATAAGGCCATTATGCAGTTGAAGGTCTACAAATAGAGAACTCGAACATCATCGTGCCATTGAATACTAGGCAAGTGAATATTGGTACTGAAGCAGAGCCAAAATTTGCGAAGATAGGGGATTACTGGGATGATGCCATGGTAGATAAAGTTGTCGAGTTGCTCCGCGAATATCAAGATTTGCTTCCTACAAAATTTTTAGACCTGAAAGGCATCATAGGTGACTTGGGCATGACGAAGATTACCCTAAAGCTGGACACGAAGCCTATTAAGTAGAGGCCATATCGTCTTAACCCCAAATACAAGAGGTCCGCTTGGAATTGGACAAGATGCTTGAGGCAGGCATTATTGAACCAGTGGAGGAATCTGATTGGGTGAGCCCATTGGTAGTCCAAGAAAAGAAACAGAAGGGATAAATACGGATTTGCGTAAATCTTAAGAAGCTTAATGATGCCTGTGTCCATGATCCTTTTCTGACACCATTTATAGATGAGGTACTGGATAATGTTGGAGGATATGAGGCCTATTCATTCACTAATGGGTTCACTCGATACCATTAGATTAAGATAACACCAGAGGATAGGAGAAAAAAAACCTTCACGAGAGAATGGGGTTGTTTCCAGTATACGATGACACTGTTTGGACTCAAGAACGTGTCGACAATATTCTCTTGTGTAGTCATCGCAGCGTTCAAGGAGTTTATTCACAAATTCTTGGAGGCATATTTTGATGACTAAACAATGTTTGGGTTAGTCAAGTGCCATGTAGTTAGTCTACACAAGATGTTGGGTACGTGCCGAAAGTATCATATCGCACTGAACTTGAAGAAGTGCTTATTTTGTGTCCCCTTTGGCATTTTGTTGGGTCATGTGGTGTGCAAGCAAGGACTAATGGTGGATCCTACCAAGATCACGTTAATAGTCAATTTGGAGGCCCCAAGGAGTATCAAATAGCTGCGTCCAATGCTGGGCCATATTGGATATATATATATAATATTTTTTTTTCTGAGTAAAGTCTATTCTATTGATATTAAAAAATAAAAAGATATGTACAAAGAGGATTTAACCTCTGAGAGAGCTTGGAGCATCTCTCTGTCAAAAAAACATTGCTAAGCTGGCTGTTCCTTCTGCTCTTACAACTTTTAAACATAACTTGTAGGCCTAGAGTAGAACTGAAAAGAAGCTAAACACCAGATTACAAATTAACAACAGGGTAATAGCTGGGCTTTTAGTCAAAAAACTCAAAAATTCTTGCCTCCGGTTAGCCGCGAGCTGGGTATCACCTTGCCCATCGACGTAGTACTGAGTCAAAAATAACTGAAGAATCAAAATGCAGAGTGACTGCCTTGAAATCTCGAACATAGTGCTGACTATTACTTCTCCTCGTCTGAGTCCCGCTCCCAAGTGACTATCACGCCATCCTCCACATCTGTTGGCTTTACACCTGGGGGGAGCCTGAGATGCAGAATATTGGAGTAGGTGTTGTCTGGTTATGGCTTGGGCTTCAACTTACTTGACTGAGCCGAGACCTGTGGAGTTTCGGTGATACCTTGAGACTTCTCTTTCATCCCCGCTGCAGGAGGATTAATGCCTTGTTCCTCCAACTGACTCTGTACCGAATTGACCATAGGAGAGAGAGACTTGTCCTTTGAATCAGACTCTGCACTGATGAGATCCTCCTCCTGCGACGAACTGACCAGAGGAGTGGGAGAGTGTTCCTTTGAAGGTGGCTCTAGGTTGACTTGATCCTCCTCCTCTTCTGAGAAAATGACAGTAACCATAGCTATGACAAGCGACTTGTTCAACCGGCTTTTGAAACAGAACTTGGCTGTCTACACGGAGTTGTTTATCGAAGAGCCAGACTTGTCAGAGGCTTGGGAGGGTGGGTAGGCCATGGCAAGCGGAGAAATGCGTTCAGGAGTCAGACTACCTCGTCCTCCCGACCCTCCCCTAAGACTCGAATTGCGACCTCTCCTGGGAGTTGCTCTGAGGCGGGGAGCCATATACACTAGATTTTGCCTGATATACCCACTCGAAGACGGAGAATGAAGGAGCAAAGGTAGGGAATTGGCAGTATTCCAGACCGAGGACCAGTCAAAGGGAAGAAGGACCCCAATTTCAAGCCTACCAGCAACCAAATTCGCCTCCCAATTGTGCTTGTTTCCCTCGATAGGAACCCCTTCCCTCCCCCAGGCCGCTGCAGCAGGATTACCCACCCAGGAGAGCCTTCTATCTGATTTAAGACACCCAACTTCAATTATGTAAACAGAAAGGGAGTGCAATGCATTTACCTTCCTCAACCGAGAGTGAGGCCAGGGTGGCTTATCCTAAGGGCACAACAGCTTCCCTCGCGAGCTAGACCACCATGAATCTCCCCTGCAACTAACCTTGAGCTTGTGCCAAGCCTCAGCTGCGTCTTCCTATGTGGATTTGCTCTCCTCTGATCACCATAAAAACACCAAAGTGACCGCCATCATTCCTTGGCTTGTCAATCCAACCTCCTCCGTCTGCGTACTTGGGGATTGCAGCGAAATTAATATACAGTGAATGCCTTTCACCTCACCTTGCAGGCTATGAACCCGAGACTCATCCTCCGCCACCTGCCCGCTGCTGTCTGTGCGTGGCTTCATCTCAGATGGCATTAAAGACTAATTAAATCACCCACATCCAGGTGTGATTCTCCCCTTGCTTGCATATCTCATGATAATATGGATTGAAAGGTGGAAAATTCTATCTTCGAGGCTATGCCTTGTAGAGGCCCTTCAAAGAACTCCTTTCCCCTGTCCACTCCTAAATTAGCAAGAAAATCTGCCAATTTGTTTCCTTCTCTTCTGATATGCTTGAAGGATATAGCCGAGTTATTGCCTAGCCATTGTTAAAGACACTCAAGTCTGGTGGCCATTCTCCAACTGCTGCTTACCTTGTGAAATGCTGAGCCCTGTTGTAGTTTTGAGGCTATATTGATGATGATTTGAGAGTCCCCTTCCACTATGAGAGGTATAAGTTGATGTACCTGTGCTAGATTAAACCCTCGCCATAGCCCTTCCAGTTCTGCAGCATTATTAGTGTTCCAACGTATTGAGCCAAAGAAGGTGATGAGAGGGTTACCCTGATGGTTTCTTATTATTCCACCATAGCCTGTGCTTCCAGGATTCCCTTTCGATGCCCCATCAAAGTTGAGTTGGAAGACATTAATGGGCAGAGGTATCCAGCATGTAGAGGACTCTTGAGGCTTGGATGAATTTTGTTTGGAAGAATTCGAATTTTGTAATTGGATCTGCCAGTTGCTCCATATAGCTTGTTCCTGTGTAGTAGATGGAAAATCCTCCTGTGACCAGCCTTTAATAGATAGAGTTTCTTGAATGTTTTTATGCATCATTTTCCATACCTGCTCCATTGTCATTGCTTGGTTTTTAAATATACGTCGATTTCGCTCCTTCCATATATTCCACATCAATAGTCCCGGTATAATTTGCCAGAGAGTGTTTAGAATGCCGCTCTGATATGGCTTTTGGGCCCAGCTGCGGAGAGTGCTCTTTAGGTCCTCCATCACTCGACCTTCCTTCCGACAATGGAAAGTAACCTTTTCCCAAAGTTGTCTTCCTAGCGGGCAAGTTTGCATAAGGTGCAAAGCCGACTCCTCTGCCTGTTTGCAATTGAGGCAAACTGATGGACCAGCAAAGTTCCTTTTCCTGAGATTATCCCAGGTGAGGACTTTATTATGTGCCAGGAGCCATAGAAAAGTAGAAACCTTCGGCTAGATGGGTGGGCTCCATATTTTGTCCCATAGTTTGTCTTTAATTGCTTTGTCTTTTATGATAAGTTTGTAAGCCTATTTGGTTGTGAAAGTGCCCTTTTCTTCATATCCCCATCTGAGCACATCCCTGCCTGCCATCTTTGGAATTTTCCTTTTTTGAAGTTCCAGTGATAAAGAGAGTTGTATCTGCTCCAGGCTTGTCGGTAAGAAGTGCGCGCTTCAAGCCATTCCCTGTGATCTTGTTCATTATGCGGTTTCCAGTATTGGCTTACTTTGTCCAGCTGGTTTAGATCTCGATCTGGTATGTCCTGTATTATACTTTGGAGGTTTGGGAGCTGCTGACATGAGTCTCCCCAGAACCTAGCTGTACATCCATCTCGCACCTCCCAAAAACTGTGCTGTTGAATTATCTCTTTGTGTTTGATGGCTGAGTTCCATATTACCGAGCCTTTGCTAACCTCGGACATTCTGAGACGCTCCTCCAGGGGCAAGTTTCTGGCGTATTTCGCTGTCCATAGGGTGGTCCAAGGTGTGCCAGGATTGGAAAGCCATTTCTACCATATTTTTGCTCCCATTATTATGTTGCTGTGTTCTAGATCTCTTAAGCCAATACCTCCTGCATTTTTAGGGAGACAGGCTTTCTCCCAATTAACTAGGGCCCATTTTCAATTTGGTCCTGAGCTTCCCCAGAGGAAATTGTGCTGCAGCTATTTGATAGCTTTAAGTACCCATTTCGGCGCTGCCATGATAGAGAATAAATATAGCGGCATGGATTGAAGAACTGCTTTGATTAGTACAATTCTACTAGCCATGTTGAGGGCTCTATGGGTCCAGAGGAAGAGTCGTGCTTCCAGTTTTTCTAACAGGTCGGTCCAGGAGGCATGCTTGAGCGCAGACGCAATTAAAGGAGCTCCTAAATATTTGGAGGGCAGAGACGCTATAGAGAAGCCTAGAATTCATGCAATGGCTCGTTGGGTCGTAGGAGGCGTATTAAAAAAGAAGAGTTGGGATTTAACTTTGTTTATGAGGGCGCCTGAGGCTAGAGAAAAATTATTGAGAAGAGCATTAAAAGATCGGGCTTCTTGAACTGAGGGGTGTCCGAATAACATATTATCATCTACGAATTGCTGGTGAGAGACATCATGAGCTTGGTGGAGAGCAATGCCTTTGATTTTGCGGGAGAGGATAGCTAAGTTAATGCTGCGTTCTAGACCTTCAGCCATGATAACAAACAGGAATGGCGACAGAGGATCTCCTTGTCTGATGGACGGAAGGTGGAGGAAGGGATGCCATTGATGAGGATAGAAAAGAATGAGGAGGAAATTAGATTGCTTATCCATCTGACCCATGCAGGAGAAAAACCAAAAGCTTTGAGGATTGTTTGCATATATTCCCAGCTTATACTATCAAAAGCTTTGGATAAATCAATTTTGAGTAACATACCTGGTTTTTTTCCTTGCTTGAGAGAATGAATTATTTCATGGGTTAAAATTATCCCATCCATAATCTGTCTTCCCTCTACGTATCCTGATTGTTCTGGAGAGATAATGATGGGCAGCAAGGGCTTCAGTCGTAGAGCAACAACCTAGGAGACAATCTTGTATATTATGTTGCATAGTGCTTTTGGTCTGTATTTGTCTGGTGAAGGTGAATCCTCTGCTTTGGGGATCAATGCAATAAATGTTGCATTCATACCTGGGTACATCCATCTGAGAGTCCATGATTCTTCCACTACCTGCCAAACTTCCCATTTGATCATTTCCCAAAGATGCTGGAAAAAATTTGAAGTAAATCCATCTGGTCCCAGTGCTTTTCCTGCCTTTAAAAGTTTCACCGCTGTTTCAACCTCCTGAAGACTTATAGGTTTGAGAAGAAGAGTGTTGTGGTCTTCAGTGATTAATCTAGGTATATGTCTAATGATTTTGTCGATCGCCTCTTTCCTGTTGATATTGGGTTCTTGATTCATTTTCTTGAAGTAGTTGAGGAATTCCTTTTCTATTCCTTCATGAGTTTCAATTTTGTTGCCTTGTTCATCCTTGACATAAGAGATTTGGTTGCTCATTCTTCGTTGAACGGTAGTTTTGTGAAAAAACTTCGTGTTCTTCTCCCCTTCCTTCAGCCATCTGACCATTGATTTTTTCCTCCATAGTATTTCCTCCTGTAGGTCTCGTTCTAGAAGTTTTTTCTCCGTGTCTTGCTCCTTCTGAGTTAGCTCTTCCGTCCGTCCCTCAGAGATCATTTTTTGCTGAATCGCTTTCATTTCTTTATTGAGGATTTCCTTTGCTTTGAAGATGTTGCCAAACGTGGATTTGTTCCAGCGTTTTATTTCCTCTTTGAGGTACTTTAGCTTCTTTTGAAACCTAGACATTTTTGAATCTTCAGTTGGATTGAAGTTTTGCCATGTACCTTGGATGAATTCATGGAATTCCGGATGAGTTAACCAGAATGCTTCGAACCTAAAGGGACGTCTAGTATTGTTACCTGGCCTGTTCCAATGCAGAGCGATGGGCTAGTGATCTGATCCCAAATATGGAAGGATGGAGGCAATAAATTCACCCCCTATGTGTATCGCATTGTCTGAAATTAAAAAGTGATCCAAGTGCGAGGCTATTTGTTGTGGGTCTGCTCTATTATTGCTCTAGGTGTAGAGACCATTTGTTGTAGGCAAGTCGATGAGCCAATTATTTTGAGTAAAGTCTTTCAATATTGAGCTGTCCCTATTAACTCTGCATCTTCCCCCTTTCTTTTCCTCCATTGATGCAATCATATTGAAATCTCCCCCTGATACCCAGAGCGGATAAGTCTTATCTGCATTTAGCTGCATTAACACATCTAGGATTTCCACTTTGAGTTGAGTTTCTTGTGAGAAGTAAACATTTGTTATATGGCCATAAATATTTGTCCCAAGTAGGTGAAAGGTTGCTTGAATGAAATGTTTATTTGCATGTATGTTTTCTAGGTGTATCCTTCTTGTGTCCCAGAGCACTGCAAGACCCCCTGAAGCTCCCTGAGCATCTACAGCCGTTACTAAGCCTCCTGGCCATGCTTTGGCTGCTATTTTGTCCAAAAGAATCGAGTTGCATTTAGTCTCCTGCAAAAAAAGAATTGCTGGCTTTTCCTCCATTAACATGTTTTTTAGAAGTCTTCCCTTTCTTGGGCAGTTAAGCCCTCGAATATTCCATGAAATCAACTTCATTGAGAGGGTTTGGGGTCAGTATTAAAATACTTGGTTAGTTTGGCATATCTACCAGACTCAACCAAGACCTCTCCAATCTTGATGGTTCTTTCTAAGGTGGTTTTCCTTCCTCGCTTTTTACTGTCTTTGGTGATGAACTTCCCATCCCATGGACTGCCAATTTGAACCCCTAATGAATATTTTTTTTGAGCTTTGTTAAGAACTTCTACTAGATTATCCACTTGTTTGTCAGGTATTTTATCAAAGTTACCTGTTTTGCAAGCTTGTTCTAGACCTAAGATGTCTAGTTCACCAATATCTATTGATTCTGTATCTTCTTCCATGAAGTGTGGTTCTTGATAACTGCCATCTGCTTCTTTCTCTTTGCTCTCACTAAGATTGGTGGTGTCTATTTCCATATCCGGTATGCTCCATATTTCTGGGACCGATTCGTTATGATCGCGGCCTTGTATTGTCTCCTTTTCCCCTGCTCCCATTTGTTTGCCTGTTTCCATTGCCTGCTTAGATTTTTCTTTATTTGTCTTGGAGATTGGCAGGTCCTGCTTATCATCCTAGGCTAGGACTGCGAAACTGTTTCTTGTAGAGGGTTTTGAGGGTTCCTCTGATGATATCTTAGGCGGTGCCGTAGATTTTCTGTTTCCTCTTCTTCGATTTGTTACCTTGGTGAATCCATCAGCAGACTGTTGTTCCTGGTTGGCTGGAACTGTGGGTTTGATGTTTAGAGGAAAATCTCTAAACAGATGTCCTAAAGCATGACATTTCCTACACCTGAAAGGGACATGCTCGTAATCAATTAATTGTATCCAATCTTGATCTTCATGAAAAAGACGTACCGTATCAGGCAGAGGCTGTTTCAGATCCATATAAATGCAAATCTTGGCATAGGAGGCATGAGAGGTGTGTCTTATTGTATTTGTTTCTTCTGCTACCTTGACAAATTCTCCTAGGACTGAACCAATGGCTTTTAGGGACTCCTCATCCCAGTATTCCCATGGTAGCGAATAAATCTGATCCAGACTGGTGCCCAGCTCAGATCTTCCTTGTCCAGGTTGAAACGAGCTACCCATTCTCTCAGAAAAAGCCCAGCGGAATTAAAGAAGTAAGGTCCCCCATCAAAGACCCTGTTTCGGTCTTCCAAGAAATTAAAGATAGCGGTAAAAAACCCTTTCGGCCCTAGAAGAAGGGTTATTTGTCCCTTTGGTCGCCATTTGACATCGATCCAGGTTCGCAAGGCTTTCTCAATGGGCCAAAAGCCAATAAATTTGCCTATGAGAGCATGGTCTCTCATATATTGTATTCGTGTGTTGATACGATGACTGGGTAGTTCCACCTCTAGCCGGTGGGTTGCTACCGGCTTGCATGTAGATGAACTGACTTGTGGCTTGTCTTGCTGCGCCTGTGCATTCATCTTCTGTTGTTTATCCTCTGTATCTCCTTCCGTATGTGCCGCCTCCTCTCCCGAACTGCCAATGGGCCCTTTCTGTCTATTACCTCTTGGAGAGGTCGTCTCTCCAACCCCTTGAGGGGTACTCATGGATTCGCTTAGCGCAAGCCGTGGGCCTTAGCCTGCATTCTACGCGCGTCAGAAATGGTCGCCGCTGTGCAGGGCCTGCCGTAGCAGGTTGCTGCAGAAACCCTAGTTTATGCTTGTCTCCTGTGATCGCCTCTCGTCCCGTCCCGTGAACCCTCGAAATTTACCAAATGTTAATCTGGTCGGCCATATTGATATTATCGAAAGTTCATCAAGGCTTATACCCAGATTACCACGCCTATGGAGAAGCTATTAAAGAAGGACGCTACATTCTGTTGAGATGAAGAATGTCAATGCAGTCTAGATGTGTTATCACTCTAGAATTTCCCTAGGGTTGTCATGTTGTGTTTAAAGAAATAATAGAGGTGACCACAAACCTACTTTTGAGATTAAGATCTAGCCTTCCTAATGCTCATAGAGGGCTCTCTCTTTATGATTTAACTTTGTTGAGTTAATTGATTTTAAGCTAGTTATGTAAGCTTGATTTAGTTTTGATTTGATTTGTTGGTTGAATTACTGACCTATATGGATATAAGGTTGTCTATTTTCCATTGGGCTATGGAGTCAATGTGTCAAGAAAATAGGACTAAATCAAGTTCTAAAGGAAGTGTCCATAAAGCAAAGTAGATGAGTAAACTTAGATCTTTTAGGATGGATGGTGAAGTGGTTTTTCAATCGGGGTTAAGAAGCAGTTAAGGATTCCTCAAACCAGATAATGAGGGAAATGAAAGAGGTCAATTGAAACTAAAGAGCAATGAAGAATTCCCTACTTTGTATATCAAAAGAAAACATCAAAATGAATAACTGTTCAAGACAAAGTGTACTTAAACAAATTCTGTAGTAACATTCCAGTTATTTCATTCAAATTGGAAAACATGTAAGTATGTGGAATACTTAAGAAAATAACAATTTAACAAATGAAAGATACTTCACTGAAGTGGCCCACCACATGAATCCTATGATGCAATGGCTTTATTACTCAGTCTAGTCTGCTGACTTGAAAATGTTACAATAAACCCTCAGGTTTTAGATCAATATAACTATAGAAATATTCAACAATCCACACCTTAATACTTCAAATTATGAAGTATTTATACAAAAAACTATTATAAAATATCCTAAACTATTTTAATTCAAGGAAAAAGAAATATCTTCATGCAAGAAGATATAGACAGATATGTAATTGATGCAAGTTGTCCCTCATTTATTGTTTGTTGTTGGCTTTTATTTGATATTATGCTGGTTTTTCTCTCTTGCTGTTCGCTTTCTTATTGACTATCTCTTATATTACCTTTTATTGATACTCTTTTATCTTTAAACTCTGTTACTCTTTAGTTTTACCTTTACTTCTCTTGACTACTCTGTTTTACCTTTCATCTTTATAGTAAATCATTCAACTTTTCCCAAGACTCTGCATTTGGTAATTTAATATTTCCCATTCTTCTATAGATTTCACAGTTTCTGTGTATTTTGCAAAAGTAGGATTGCTTATAAAGAGATGTTTTACCTCGTGCTAGAGGTAAAAGAGGTTCTCAAAATTTTGATAAAGCACTTTTCTTGTAGAATCCCTTTCAAGGAGGAATTGTTGGCTTGTTCCTTTTCCACTTCTCTGATTTTCTTTTCTTAGTCTTCATGTGCTATCAACCTGTTATCAATCACCAATGGATTACGCAGACCTTTCTACCTCCAAGCATAAAATTTCACCATAAACCTAGCTATTGGTAGCTCCATTGCCTGGCATTTCTCCTTGTTGGGTGCATATAAGGTGTCTTTTAGAACTCCTAAATGCCTCACATTAATTATCGACCTGGGTAAGTCTTTTTGTTTCAAGAGTGTACACAATATGTGAAAGTGATGAAAATCATTGAATATACAAAGAGTAATGCTTTAAAATAACTTATTGATTTCAATACAAGAGTAAATGGATCAAAGCATAAACTACCAACTTGTAACTTCAAGGAAATTAACCTATTCAAGCACCAAAACTCAATCTTAATCAAAACCAAAATTAAATCTTAATCAAGAATTTATAATTGCAATTACATCAACCAAGTGCACCGTAGCGATAACAAATCTCTTTGAGCTGAAGCTAAACTTCTGCATAAAAGTAATACACCTGATCTAACCAATAACACCCTGGCTTTAAATTAACAAGAAACGATTCTTACTGAATAATTAAATCAATCTACGACATAAATAAATGAAGCCAATCAATAGAAATAAGAATTAATGCAATGAATAAACAAACTTAACACTAGTGAAAGTAAATCAATCGTAAAGCTATAAAGTAGAGTAATTAAACTTGCAATAAAAGAAAGGTAAAACTATAAAACAGGGAACAATAGTGAAATCCACCAGTGACCAGGCCCAAGCTGCAAGTGATTATTGCTTAATTACTTCAGAATATCGTGAATGAACAACAACACGAATTATATATTATTCATCAAATCCAAATGTCATAACAACATGATGTATTATTCAGAATAGCGTTGTCTCTTAAAATTGCAGTTGAAGTAAATGTTGAAAAGTGTGCAACAAGAAATGCTGAAAATAGAAGTGCTAAAAATAGCACTGCTATAAATAGCAGTTTGGGTACCAGTGCTGGATTGGGCAGCAGGGAATCAAAAATGAAAGTGCTAAAAATAGAAGTTCTATTTTTAGTAGTTCAGGATGGATTCTTATTTTAGTTAGTCCCTGGACTAAACATAGGAAGTAAAATTCGAATTTTATGTCAACAACAATTTGGAAATTAATTAATTAATTCATCTTGAGTTAATTAGTTAAGTAAAATCGAACTTGAAGTCTATGTGAGGACATGCAACAATTTCTCTATTAATTGAGGAATTTAACCTTTAGTTAAAGAGATAAGGATGAGTTGTAAAATTGAGTTGTAATCAGTTGACTTAGTTTAACTTAGTCAAGTCTAGTTAGATTAATTTAACATTTTGTTAAATTAATGAGAGTTCAGTTAGTTAATGCTTGCATGCTTGTAACTACTGTATTTTAGATCACTAAGTATTCACTCATGGATAACTCATGCATGTCAGTTTAGTCAGAGACCCAATTGAGATTAGATGGAGGGACAATGTACTATCAGTTGCTAGGATATTCCTTGGTGAATATTCCTTACATGTAGAAGGAATATTATTCCTTAAGGACTGCGCAGTTGGACTTGAGGTTACAATGAGTGTGATGAGGCCAATTCACACATGTGATATCATTGGACCCAAATCAAAATTGCGTAAGGAAATAGGAGGATTAGAGGGCTTGAGGAAGATATATTCTATGTCTATTGTGTCTGTGAGCAGTATTGTTTGATTGCAAAGAGAGCAAGATAGCTTGAGAGCTGATTCTTTTTGTAATTTGAATAATATTTCCACTTGTATGATAATACAAATTTGGGGTTTTAGGTTGGTGCTTTCCCCAGTGATATATCTTCTGCGTTATGGTTGATTACTTCTCATTCTCAGTTATATTTGTTCATGCTTGATGTTGCTCATATTCGATTAAGCTTTCTCTAAATTGTTTGAAGAAGTAGATCAAGTGTTTTGCTTTAGTAAATTGCATTACCAGGGGATATACAGTGGGAATTTATACATGGTATTAGAGAAAAGGTGATCAGGGAAGAACAATATACAAGCAGGAGAAGTACGAAGTTTGGTTTCTGAATATTGAATTGAGTTCTTATCACATCTATTTCACCGATGGCGTTTAGTGGTTTAAGATTCGAATATGTCCTTAATGGAAGGATCGCATGGAAGTAGTATTGGAAGATAATGGTCTCAAGGAATTCATTGATCAAGAAGTCCAAAAGCCGACTGATGCTACTCAATTGGTGGAATGGAAAAAGTGTGTGGCCAGAGCAAGGAGAATCCTCCTGTAGGGAGTTTGAGATCACATTGTCTCGAGCCTCCACGGGAAGGAGAATCCATTTTCAATGTGGAAAGCATTGAAAGATCTTTATCAGAATAGTAGTGATCAGAGGAAGTTGGCACTGAAGAACAAACTTCGAAAGATCAAGTGCGAAAAGGGCAACACAATCTCTATGTTCCTGAACAAGCTCGCCACCTGCAGGGATGAGCTTGCAAGTGTAGGGGTCAAGACTACTGATGACAACATGGTGAGTCTAGCACTCCTTGGTCTTCCTAAGAGTTGGCATAACTACCAAGACTTGATTAATGGAAGAGATAAACTACCATATTGGGAACGACTTTGGTTGGGTCTGATGCAGGAGGAGATAAGACGAAGCACCAGGGATGGATCTTCATCAAAACAAGATGATGAAGAAAATCTAGCTTTAGTGAGTAAAGCTAAGAAAGGGAAAGGGAAGGCATCCCAATCCAAATATTCTCATGGTGGGAAGAAGGTTGACAAGTCGAAGGTACGATGCTTTCACTGTCATGAAGTGGGCCATTATGCTATGAATTGTCCATAGAAGAAATCCAACAAGGGTTCCTCAAAGGGATCTGATGTTGATGCACTAGCTTCACAATTCGAGCTGGATTTCTCACTTATCACATGCATGGTTTCATCCATGGTGGGATGTGTTTGGTACCTAGACAATGGAGCTTCTTTCCACATGTCGGGTGACAAAAATCTTTTCAGTACATTGGAGGAGAAGGATCTCTAGATGCGGATTGAGATGGGTGATGATGGAAAATACTGTGTCTCCAGTGAAGGTACAATTGTGTTTCAAAGGGAGCATGGTGCTCCTCTCACCCTATCTACTGTTAAATATGTACTAGGTTTGAAAAAGAATCTTGTATCTATTGCTATGCTAGAATATAAAGGCTATGATGTAGTCTTTAGTAAAGGAAAAGTGTTCCTGAGGCATATCGACACCGGACAAACCAAGAAAATAGGGATTCAAGTAAAGAATCTCTACAAGCTGGAGGTAGATGACTGTGCTGCATTGAGTTCCAAAGTAGAGGTGGTGCAAAACCAAGATGTTGGCAAGCTATGGCATAGGAGACTGGGCCACTTGCATCATGAGGCCTTGAAGATCATGTAGCAAATTTCTGCCAGCTTACCTAAGGGAAAACTAGAGCAAACAGACACATGCAAAGGATGCACCCTGGGTAAGTATGCGAAAGGTTCCTTTTAAGGATCGGGATAGTAGATATAGAGCAATCCTGGAGCAAGTTCACTCAGATGTATGTGGACCATTCTCTACAGCTTCCACTGCTAAAAAAAGGTACTATGTTATTTTCATTGATGATTTTTCTAGTAAAGGTTGGATCTACTTTATGTAGAAGAAGGATCAGACCTTCTTGAGGTTTTGTGAGTTTAAAGCCTTGGTAGAGAAAGAATCTAGGAAGAAAATAAAAGCCTTGCGTAGTGACAATGGTGGAGAGTATATCTCCGAGTAGTTTAAAGACTTGCAAAAGGAATTAAAAGGGAATTGACGGCACCCCATAACCCACAACAGAATGGGGTGGCCGAAAGGAAGAAAAAATCTATTGAGGGAGCATTTCGAGTGATGTTGCATGACCAAGGCCTACCACTTCAGCTGTGGGCTGAGGCATGCAATACAACAATGCACCTTCAGAATAGAAGTCATCATCATATTTTGGGAATGAAGACCCCTATGGAGGCTTTTTCGGGGAAGCGACCAGATGTGAGTCACTTCTGCATCTTTGGATCACCAATTTTCTGTCATGTGACCAAATATGCTCGGAAGAAGCTAGAACCAATAGCTGAGTTGGGGATACTTCTGGGGTACATAGATACACCCCACAACTATCATGTGTTTCTGCCTATTAGTCAGAGGACTGTAGTGTGCAGGGATCTAAAGTTCGATGAGCTGAGAGCCATGTGCATGTCACTTGAGAGGGAGCTCACGTTGCATGGCGATGAGGAACTTTTAGTTCCAAAGGAGGAGGAGCCTCCTGCTGATGTGGATCAACCACATGCAGAGGATCTAGTAGTGGAGACCACCACTGCTAGTGAGTCTTCCAGAGATGGGCAAAAACGCCTACGGGAAGCTAAAAGATTGATGCAGGATGCGAAAGAGAATTTCGGGCAGCCATCCTCTCATCGCAGACAGAGGAGATCTCCCGAGAGATACACTGGCTACATGGCCCTGGTTGGGGAGTGTGTAGTGACCAAACCTTCTTCTTTTTAGGAGGTAGTGCAACAACCAGTCTGGGTTGATGCAATGGTAGAAGAGTATGATTCTATCATATGGAATAGTGTGTGGGATGTTGTCCCTAGACCTGAGGACAAGTCAGTGGTTAGTTCCTGATGGTTTTACAAAGTAAAGCAGGCAGCTAATTGTAGTGTTGAGAAACACAAGAAAAGTTTTGTTGCTCGAGGTTTCTCATAAGCAGAGGGATCACACATAGCCATACCTCCAAGTAGGAGGTGGGGAAATGTGGAGTGATCATCCCAAGGAGGAGGTGTAGGATCCTTGAGGTACCCAACCTCTTTGATTCGTCTTTGCTACGGGAGAGTCAACGAGGAGTAGTAGGACTGACTGATTGGGTAGAGACAGATGTAGATGGAGCGGTAGAGAAAGCTACAGTGTAGAAGTCCCAGGACTGTGTAGAGCTAGGAGGCTACAATGGTGCGAGATGCATGGAGTGTTGCAGTAGCTTAGAGGTCAGAGAGGGAGCACTTGTTAGCAGCAGGTAGAGCTTCAACATCAAAGTATGTTTCTAGCCCAAGAGAGAGGTCAGTGGGGAGTTTTTTTTGTTCTGAGAGTTGCTGAAGCAATCACATTTGGTAGAAGTGTTGCATGCAAAATATTCCAGAGGTACAGGATCGGGTTCGAGTTGAAGCCTTTCTTGTTGAGAGGGAGTGTTGAAAAGTGTGCAAGAAGAAATGCTAAAAATAGAAGTGCTAAAAATAACACTGCTATAAATAGTAGTTTGGGTACCAGTGCTGGATTAGGTAATAGGGAATGAAAAATGGAAGTGCTAAAAATAGAAGTTCTATTTTTAGCACTTCAGGATGGATTCTTATTTTAGTCAGTCCCTGGACTAAACATAAGAAGCAAAATTCGAATTTGATATGAACAACAGTTTGGAAATTAATTAACTAATTCATCTTGAGTTAATTAGTTAAGGAAAATCAAACTTGAAGTCTATGTAAGGACATGCAACAGTTTCTCCATTAATTGAGGAATTTAACCTTCAGTTAAAGAGATAAGGATGAGTTGTAATATTGAGTTGTAATCAGTTGACTTAGTTTAACTTAGTCAAGTCCAGTTAGATTAATTTAACATTTTTTTAAATTAATGAGAGTTCAGTTAGTTAATGCTTGCATACATGTAACTACTGTATTTCAGATAACTGAGTATTCACTCATGGATAACTCATGCATGTCAGTTCAGTTAGAGACCGAGTTGAGATTAGATGGAGGGACAATGTATTATCAGTTGCTAGGATATTCCTTGCATGTAGAAGGAATATTATTCCTTGCATGTAGAAGGAATATTATTCCTTATGGATTGTGCAGTTGGACTTGAGGTTACAATGAGCATGATAAGGCAAATTCACACATGTGATATCATTGGACCCCAATCAAAATTGCGTAAGGAAATAGGAAGCTTGGAGGGCTTGAGGAAGATATATTCCCTGTCTATTGAGTCTGTGAGCATTATTGTTTGATTGCAGAGAGAGCAGGATAGCTTGAGAGCTGATTCTTTTTGTAACTTGAACAAGATTTCCACTTGTATGATAATACAGAGATGGGGTTTTAGGCTGGTGCTTTCCCCAGTGATATATCTTCTATGTTATGGTTGATTACTTCTCATTCTTAGTTATATATTTTCATACTTGATGTTGCTCATGTTTGATTAAGCTTCTGCTAAATTGTTTGAAGAAGTAGATCAAGTGTTTTGCTTTAGTACATTGCATTACCAGGTGATCTATAGTGGGAATTTCAACAGTAAAAGAAGCGAGAGTTGTTCTACTCTATTCATTTTTCGCCTCTTATAGTCAAAGAGGAAAAGAGATAAATGCAATTACTAAAGATTAGGAGATCCTGAGGAATTCAAAACTAAATACTATTATTAGACAATCTTCCATCTTGCACTAATCCTCTTGATTCACTTCTCAATTTGACTGCACATGGCACCCTCTTTTCTCCTTGTTTAGCATTTGCTGTTCAATAGTTTTAGCATCAGTTGTCCCATTTGCTAATCTCTACATAAAAAGCAACGAAAGTTAGGTATTTATTGTTCAATAGTTTTAACATCAGTTGTCCCATTTGCTAATCTCTACATAAAAAGCAACGAAATTTAGTTTTGATAGCCAAATCGCATTGAAAGCAGTTTCGTTCACTTTCTATCGAAATTCTATCAAAACCTTATTACATCATGGCACAAATACATAAAAAGGAGGAAAAATATAGTGTAATCAAGAGTAAATTTATACCTATTGCACGGCCCAACATACTCCCTTGGTTACCTTGTTTCATGTCCTCATGAAAATAAGTAGTTATTATGTAATGCAGTTAAATAGTAAGTAGGAAAGACCTTTTCTTTATACAACCTAAAACCATGCTTTTGTGTTAAATTTGCAAAGGCTATCTCTTCATGACCTTCAGGCAACTTATAATTAAAATGATATCCTTCATGAGGGTAAAAAATAATAGGGCTCCTAAATCGACATCCTAGCCAATATGGGCCTTCCCTCAAGATAATATTGCTGTATGTGACAAAACAGCCTGCGACAGCTTTAAAATTCCTATAGCCAAATGGTTCTCTATTCCTGACACTATTTGTAGAGGCCATCCATCTCTATTTGGATGCAAGTAAGGACATTTCCTATATGGATAAGAAATACGTCCTTCCTGCTTGCACAATTTCTTTATGTATAGGCCCCAAAGTCTTGATTACTTCCTCCTATTCCATGAGCCTCTTGTGTCTAACATGTTGACACCTAATCATTAGGATTGGGCAAACAAAATGTAAATAAATAAATAAGTAATGTGAAAAGTCATCAGGAGATTAAGTGAACAGTCTCTCCCTCATGTATATAATGAAGACCAACCTGAAAGAATAAACATACGAATCATTTTTTCTTTGAGGAGTTATTGTTTGTCTTGACATGGTATGAGAGCCATCTCCCAAAATAGTTGTAACTCCCTTCTGCCTAGTACTCTCTATCCACTACCTACTACTTTTTGTCCAATGTCTACTACTCTCTATCCCCTCCATGATCGTTTCCACTGTCTAACACACTGTTGGAAGAAGCAACAATATAACGTTTGAATTGTTTCTCTGCATTGAACGAACCATTCCGCCCATTGTTTCGAAACCTCGCTGGAGTTGTTGGGTCATCCTCAGATGATGGGAATTCTACTGGTGCGTCTTCCAAAGAGCTGGCGAGGAATCCGAACGGATGCCAATCTTGCAGAAAGAGTGTGGGATTGATGGGTTTCAAGTGTTGGATGCTCATTTGATTACAAGGAGGCTGGGTGTCTGGAAACGATTTTTATTTTAAATCAATTGTGCATGAAAAGCTACGCTGATATGGTGATTTTACCAGGAAAAGATGGGTACGATTTTTATTTTAAATCAATTATACATGAAAAGCTACGCTGACATGTGCTGAAGTTTGTGGTATTATATTAACGCTGGCTTGAAGTTTGTGGTATTGGCTAGCATCTTCATGCTGTTTAGCATTGTATTAAAGCTGTTTTGGTATGCCATACGTTGAACATTGTCTTGGGACATTGGTAAGCCATGTAAAATATGATAAATGGTATGCGTTGAACCATTTTAAAGTTGCATTGTTCATTGTGGTGGTGTATTGGTAAAGTGCTGCACTGATTCGAGCCCACGGTGGTAACCAAGAGACACTGTTGGAGTGCTGTATATACCTCTGTTGAATGCGCTATAAATTTTTGTATTTACACTATCCAATTCAAAGTGTTGTCCAGTTGGATGCACTATATAGTTTTGTGTATTTACAGTCTTGCGTATTGACATTTGAATTTTCTATCCAGTCATATTAGAAATATATTTTTTCCATTAGGAGTAAAAAAAAAAAATTGCAGCTGAAGTTTTTGTTATCGTATGCATTCAATCATATCCATTGTGGGAATAGTTCTCACTAGCAAATAAAACCATTTTGAGTGGTCTTGGATGGTAAAACACACCCTCATTTTCAATGAGTTGTGGAAAGGGGTGTGTGTTAGAGATGGAGACAATGAACCAGAATAGCCTACCTCAGACAAAGAGCTTGTCATTTGGGAAAACAAGAACAACAAAGCTTATGCATTAATTGCAACATCTGTAAATGAAGAGGTGAGTCGCCATATTTCGCCATTTTCAACTGCCTTTGAAGCCTTACAAAAGCTGAAAGAACTCTATGACTCACATTCTGCACTTGAAGTTGTTCAACTCATGATTAAACTCTTCACTCTTGAACTGCAAAATAATGATCGTCTTGCTCTTGCATATGAAGTAAAGTCTATAATGCATGATATCAAATATAATAAGGTTGAATTGGATATTCCTCTTATTGCTTTTCTCAAGGCACCTTATCCTACTTACTTTAAATATCTTGAGTCATTGCAAGCAAATGGAAATCTCAAAGATATCATCTTTGACTCTCTTGTGAAAAATTTTGCTGAAAGAGAGAAAGATTTTGGAAAGAAGATAGCCCTTGAATCTTCTGAAGAGGCTGTGTGCCTTGCTCATAAAGAAAAGCATCCTACTCAAGATTCTTCAAGAGGAAGAAGTGGTCGAAGAGGAAGAGGAAGATATTTCAGAGGTAGTGGGGGCAGACACTCTCAAGGAGAAAAGGCAGATTTGGACTGCATACGTTGCAAAAGAAATGGATCACATGATGTCTCTACATGCAAGTTACCATGGGACAAAATTGAGCAGCAAAGAAACCAAAAAAAAGGTAAAACTGATGATATAGACAAAGGTAAAGCACCTAAATCCGCTCACTATGTTGTGGCACAATGTAACATTGGAGTAAATGAAGATTTATTTAATGCTTCACTTACCTCTTGGAAAAATGATTGGTTGCTTGATTTAGAAGCAACCTGGCACATGACTCATAGAAGATATTTTTTTGAAGAATTTACTAGCAATGTTGATGGAGCAGTATACTTTGCAGACCAATCAAAAATCAAGCCATCAGGGCTTGGCACAATTAGGCTTAAACTACCTGGTCTTCCAGACTTTCTTCTAAATCATGTTCTATATCTCCCATAGCTCAAGAGAAACTTGTTGTCCTTGGTCCACATCCGCTAGCAAGGTCACTCCATTCATATGTTTGATGGTAAGCTTGAGGTAAGAAAAGCATCTGACTACTCACTTGTCATGAGGGGAATAGAAGAAGAAAGGTTTCTCAAGCTCCAAGGAACCTTTTCACATGCACAACATTTCTCATACAATTCTCATTATGAAGAAGGTACACTTCCATCAAGTTTATTATGGCATGCTAGAATTGGACATTTGAACTATGATAACCTCCATTTGTTAAAGAAAAATGGTGTTGCTGGTTTGCCTACAATTCCTAGGAAATTTAAGCATGTGATGCTTGTATTCTAGGAAAGTATAGGAAACAGTGTTTTCATGATTCACATTCAAGAACACATAGAAAACTTGAACTCATTCATTCATATTTATGTGATCCAATGCCTATTCCTTTTGCAAATGGAAATAAATATATGATGACATTTATTGATGACTACACCAGAATGTGTTGCGTTTATTTATTGAAGAACAAATCTGATGCTTTTCAAAAAATTCAAGAATTTTCATAAATGGATTGAAAATGATGCACAATCTCATATTGAGTCTATTTGCATTGATAATGGAAAATAATACACATCAAATGAATTGGTCTATTTGCATTGATAATGGAAAAGAATACACATGAAATGAATTTGAAAACTATCTTCGCCAACATGGGATCAAACATCAAACAACTATGCCTTATAATCCCCAATGGAATGGTGTAGCTGAAAGAATGAATCGGACAATCTTAAACATGGTATGATCCATGCTCTTCTTCAAAAATGTAAAGATAATGTTTATGGCTGATGCTGTTCTATGTGCTGCATATATAAAGAATAGATGTCCATCTAATGCTATTAGAAACGACTCCATATGAAATGTGGTATGGACATTTTCCTTTGGTAAAGCATCTCAGGGTCTTTGGTTCCACCTGTTATGCCTTGATACTAAAGGTATATAGAAACAAACTTGGTTCTAGAAGTCGTAAGTGTATCTCCCTGGGGTGTTTAAACACCTCGAAGGCATACTGTCTCTATGATGAAGTAAATAAAAAGTTTGTTGTATCTAGAGATGTAATTTTTCTTGAATCATCCAAAACTAATAATGTTGCTGAGCGACAACTTGATTGCTTGGATAGATTCGTAAAAGAAAAATCATTTCAAGAATTTGATAATCAGATTCCACATCTTGAAGGGGGGATTCCTATACTAGATCAACATGTGGAATCTTCTTCTGAAGAACACTCTCTCCTGCATGAAACTCCAGCAACAGATGATGCTTTAAGTGATGTGATTGACAAAATTGGGAGACTCAATCTTGATTCAGTCCCAACTCAATTAGTGGAGCAACCTGGACCATTTGAAAAACGTCCCCCAAAGTGGCTGACAAAGACAATTGAAAGTGTTCATCTTGATGAGGTTGGAAAGACATGAACTAGAAATTCAAACCAACAAAATGGAGGTGATGTAGATGACTCTAATTCACCTGTTGATATGGATGTTTCTTATGATTGTGAATTGAACTTGTCTACAGATTTTTAACCAACTTCCTTCAAAGAATCTTCTTCTCATGATGAATGGAAAGAAGCGATGCAAAAGGAGTATGATGCCCTCATAAAGAACGACACTTGGAAGCTGGTTGATCCTCCATTAGGGATCAAACCAATTGGCTGCAAGTGGGTCTACAAGAACAAGTATAAAGCTGATGGCTCACTTGACAAGCACAAAGCTAGGCTTGTGGCAAAAGGTTTTGCACAGAAGGAAGGGGTCGATTATGAGGAAACTTTTGCCCCACAGCAAAATGGGCCACCATCCGGACACTCTTTGCACTAGCAGCTCAGAACGGTTGGAAAGTCCATCAAATGGATGTAAAAACTGCCTTCTTGAATGGAGATCTAAAAGAGAATGGTTTTATGTCCCAGCCTGAAGGATTTGTTGTGAAAGGACATGAACATAAAGTATGCAAACTTGTGAAGTCCTTATATGGCCTCAAACAAGCACCGCGAGCCTGGTATGAAAAACTAACTGAGCATCTCCTGAAACTCAACTTCAATCATTTTGATCTTGATGATGCAACTTTATTTGTCAAGAAAGTTGGCAAAACAGTTGTATATCTTGTGGTATATGTAGATGATCTTTTAATGACAGAGAACAATGAAAGCTAAATTGCATCCATAAAGAAGGAATTGGGGAAAATTTTTGAAATGACTGATTTGGGCTATGTTCATTACTATCTTGGTATTGAAGTAACCCAACATCCGAAGTCCATATTTCTTTCTCAAAAGAAATACATTGGAGATCTATTGAACAGGTTTGGCATGACAGAGTGAAATCCCCTTACTACTCCAATGGAACAAAACTTAAAGCTCACATCTATTGAAGGAAAGAATTTGAGGATGCAACAAAGTATAGATAGCTTGCATGAAGTCTCAACTACCTAACTACTAGCAGACTAGACATTTCGTTTGCTATTGGAATCCTCTCCAGGTTTATGAAAAAGCCTTGTGAGGGACATTTGTCTACTACAAAAAGAGTTCTAAGGTACTTGAAAGGAACTCAAGACATTGGAATCAAGTATACACAAGTGGACAACTTCAGCTTGATTGGATACTTTGATTCAGACTTCAATGGAGATAAGGAAACTGGGGTATCTACTTCAGGATATACTATGAGTCTTGGATCAGGAGCTGTCTCCTGGAGATCATGCAAACAATCAGTTCCAGCAGATTCCACAATAGAAGCATAATACATAGCAACAACTGAAGCAACAAAAGAAATTGTGTGGCTTAGGAAAATTCTTGAAGATTTGCAGGTAAAACAAGTACAATCAACTCCACTCATGATTGACAATACCTCTACAATAAAGTTGGCCAAGAACCCAAAGTTCCATGATTGAATGAAGCACATACATACTAAATATCATTTGATTTGACATCACGTTGAGGCCAAAACAATCCATCTCCGTCATTGTTCCACTAATGAGAAAATTGCAGACATCTTCACCAAAGTGCTTGGAAGAGAAAAACTTGAACGATTCAGAATGATGCTTGGACTCACAGACATCCCTTCAGATTAAGGGGGGGAATGTTGTCACCTAATCATCTGGATTGGGTGAAAAAAAATTAAATAAATAAATAAGTAATGTGAATAGTCACCAAGAGATGAAGTGAACAATCCCTCCCTCATGTCTATAATCAAGACCAACTTGAAGGAATAAACATATGAATCATTTTTGCTTTGAGGAGTTACTGCCTGGCCTGACATAACAAAAAGATGCAAGGGTTGAGGAGGCTCGCCCCTTACCCACAAATCCATTCCATGTTCTTTCCTTTGATAGTTGTTATAAGCCTTGGACCACTTGAGTTGGTTTGCTGTGAAGGAAATGTAGGCCTGGAGCTGAATGTCCCCAACGAAAGGGCTAGGATTATTATCCACCTCCCCTTCTAGTAAAAAATTATGCAAATAAAATTCACAGAGAAGACATTGGAATTTTATCCCATGTTCCTTACAACATTTTATGAATTCGTTAGTTTTCTTCAATTCAAATGAATTGTTGGCCTTAACAACTTTAATCTTCAATAGTAAATATCTTTCAAACAAAAGCAGAGCATAATTTGTAGCAGGAGATCTACAAGATAAGAAATCAGAATATAAAGAGAAAATAGCATCAATTTTACCCATGACCTTATCCATATTGGATTTTACTTTCCTCAGCTTTTCTTCCTCCTTCTCGAACTTATCAAAAGTTTCAGTCTCAGTTATGGTCAATTCTTTGAATTGCTTCTGCAACTCCTGATACTTTTGTAGAGGAATTGTCTCCTTCTTACATTGTGCTAAAGAAAGCTGGGCCTGTACCAACTCTTCCTGTAACTCTAAAAGAATAGTATTACTACTTGATGGAGTGTCATTGAATATTTCCGGATAATTCCTCAGTCTTAAGAACCATATCTATCAAATCTATGTCAGGGCTTGTTTCTGTGGCGACTGTCTGAGTAGAAATAGATTCGGTCTGGGTTCCTATTGGCTTACCTTCACATATTTCTTTTTGTACGGCCACAATGACTAACTCAGGAATAATTCTCTAAGCTTTCCTATTTGCAGTTTCTTTTAATTTCTGATGTATCCACTTAACTGTCTTTTGAAGCTTCTGGTATTTCTTCCTCAGCTTCATTAACTTTATTTCGGCTACCCGCTTCTTCTGAGAAGCATACTCTATAGGAATAGGTTTATCAATAGGCTTTGTATCTAAGGGTTCTTGGTGCTCATATTAGCTATGTTACACTATAATTGTGTCACTTGATTGGCTATCAGATTCATGAATTATTTTGTGTCCACTTCCTCTTCTCGGTCTGCAGCTTTTGGGGAAGGCATAATTTCCGTGTGACCAGAATCTCTTGAGGATTCAAATCTACAAGAACTTGGGCCATCCCTTCCTCAAAGTTCTGCAAGAAATCATCTCAGGGGCTCATAGGTGGTGTTTGAGAAGGCCTTGCTTCATTTTCTGGGTCAAAATCATGCTCTTCCTCCTGTTCTCATTCAGAGTCCTATAAAATAATTGGACTAGATAGCTCTGTTGGGCATTCGAAGCTACCTTGAGGATATACAAAATTCCTCTGAATTGGGTTTAGCCTTACAGAATGCTTGCACTTATGAGTTCCTATTATTGTATGAGAAGTTCTTTTCCTCTTCGAAATAGGATTCTGTTGTCCAATTTCCAAGGTTACAGAATTTTGGACTACAGGGTCTAGCATAATCTCTAGTGGTGCTATAAAATTATCCCAAGTTAAATTTTACTGAGCAAGACTGTGACTAACAATTAACCTGATCAAACCATGATGTCTGATTACAGTATCAGGATGTTTAGCCCATCTTACTGTATCAGCTATATCATGCAATAATGAATTTAAGAAAAATGGCAGATTGATAGTAAGTTTTTGCTTTAAAACGGCTAAGAGTTTACGTTTTCGTGGTTTTACCACATCCCGTCGACCATCACAGGTAATGTAATTTTGGAAGACACTTGCCAATTCACACCATGGTTCTCCCAAAGAGGACGGTTGAATGCCCTTGCCTTTTCAGGTTAGTTTTTCGCTTGCGTCTTTGAAAGTTTTTACCGCGTCATGCAACATTATGTGCTTTTTAGACCATACTTCTCCTTTTGCCGAAAGCCCGAAAACTTCAACTATCACAACCTTCGATACTGTTATTCTTACACCTTTTACTGTGGATTGCCCATTCTGTAAGTGCTGTAAAAACTCGAGAGCGATCTCACGACTAGGGGATTGAAGCTTGGTGAAATATGGCATCCATCCCGCGCACACCATAATTTCCCTGGCTCTGTTAGAAATTTCCAACACTAAGGGTTCTCAACGAACTAATTTTCCACCCATAATGCTCGAATCTTCCGATATTCGCCCTACAATTTTCAAAGATTAACACAACAAGAAAAACGCAGCAGAGAACAACAATTGCTTTGGTAAAATGGAACAACAAGTAGACGTAACAACTAAATTCCATAATGTCAAGCAGAAGATAATTAATAATATTAATTCTCAGAATATCATACTGCCACATGTCATTTGATCATGGGATATTATAGCAACATACCAAGTCCAATAAGCATAATAAATATAGTGCATGCAAAGGTATAATGGGAATCCTCCCCCTCCATAAAAAGAGAGGTTGCCTACAACCAAGTAGATAGGGAAAGGGTTGTTCTGATAGCAAGGCAAGGGAATGAATAGTACAACATTAAATGAAACAAAGTACGCATATAAATGATAGGATGGCAAGAGATATGGTTTTAATCAGAGTGGAGTGTGTAAAGATAGTTATGAATAAGAGATAAGACACTTGGATTGATGATAAGTTATGCGAGAAAGAAAAGGACAACAATATGCCAAAAAGATGCTCTGCTGATGGTATTCTAGCCGAGAATGATATGATTGATAGAAAAGCAGTATCTCATGCTTAAAGGTTCTAAACTGGGAAAAATTAAGGAAATAATTTCTCCGATAAAAAGAAAGAATAAGAAGAGGGTATCATAGTAATAATTGACGATAGGATATAACTTCAATACCATAAGTAGAGCCTCTGCTACCAGCATGCATCCATAGCCTCAGCAGGGTTGCTTTTTAACCCATATGAGCCAGGATCTTCAATTTGTAAATGGAGAATTCTAGTGTTGTTCTATAGAAGAGATCAGTGTGCTAGTGTGGTAACCAGAAGACCACACTGCCATTCACTAGGATGTAGCAAAAGTGATCAGGTCGGCTCGTGATGAGACCTCCTATTCCAATATCATCAAGAAGTTGTCCTGTTAAATATCATAACGTTAATGGTATTATCTCCCTTCAATAGAATCCATAAATTCTTGTCCTTGTAAAAGTAGTGTACTTCATGCCATGAAAAGAAAACAAAATGAAAAAAGAAAAGAAAAATGGGGCTGAGATAAGTGAAGAGCAATCACACAAAAGAAAAATTTTGCTGTTCAATTGGGTTGAACAGTGACTGTTAAAAATATTGAACAACAATTGTTCAATTAAATGAACAACAAAACAATGCAAAAATAAAATAAGTGTTGTTCAATAGATTTAACAATAGTTGTTCAATTAAATGAACAACAATACCACGCAAAAATAAAATAAGTGTTGGTCAATAGATTGAACAACAACTGTTCAATAGATTGAACAACAAAACAACATTAAAAGAAAAGAAGTGTTGTTCAATATATTGAACAACAGTTGTTCAATAGATTGAACAACAATTGTTCAATAGATTGAACATCAAAACAACGAAAAGAAAGAAAGTGCTATTCAATTGGATTGAACAATGACTGTTCAATTGGATTGAACAATGACTATTCAATTGGATTGAATAGCGACTGTTCAATAGATTGAATAGCAGCTACTAAATAGATTGAACCTCAACTGTTTAATTAACTTAACAACAAAACGGCAAAAAGAAAGAAAGCATTGTTCAATAGATTGAACAACAAAATGAAGAAAATAAAGAAAGTGATGATTAATTGGATTGAACAGCGACTGCTCAATAGATTGAACAACAAAATGACAAAAAGAAAGAAAATGTTGTTCAAGAGATTGAATAGGAGTTGTTCAATAGATTGAACAACAATTGTTAAATTAACTGAACATAAAAACAATGAAAATAAAGAAAGTGTTGTTCAATTCGATTGAACAGTGGCTGTTCAATAGATTGAACACCAACTGTTCAATTAACTAAACAAAAAAACAAGCAGAGAAAAAGAAAAAAAGAAAGTAAAATCAAATCAGCAATCATATTTACATATTTTACAAAGAAGAAATAAAATTGATAAAGATGAAGCTGCCAAAGGATTTCCTTCTACAACTAAAACTTGCATGGTGGGGTCCTCACGTATCTGCTGATAGAAAGATTCTTTGGTAAGTGGTTTTTGTTAGAGGCGCACCTGATGCCCATTTGATTTAAAAGAAGAACCAGACCCATCAATGGTGGCCAGTGTAAGAGTGCCATTGTCATGTACTTGCTTTATTTCACAGGGGCCTAACCATCTAATTTGCAGTTTGCCAGGGAAATCTTGAAACCTAGAATTGTAAAGAAGTGCCCAGTCGTCCTCTTGAAATATCTTTTTCTCAATTAGGGCATCATGCCATTTGGCTCTTTTTTGTTGAATAAGTGTCGTATGTTGTAGAATTAGTAGCTGAATTTCATCTAATTCATTCATCTGTTGTAGCCTGTTAACTTGGGCTTAAGTTAAATCCAATCCCACTTCTTGGGCTGTCCTTACTGTTTTTATTTCAAATTCTATGGGAAAAATGGGTTCCTTACCAAATACCAGTTGATACAGAGAGTATTCAGTAGTGTTTCTACAAGTTATGCGATACACCCACAAGGCCTCTGGCAGTCGAGCAATCCAGTCTCGTCGATGTGATGAGACTATCTTTGTTAGAATAGCTTTGATAACTTTGTTGCTGCTCTCCACCTACCCATTCGCCTGTGGGTGATATGGAGAAGTAATTCTGTGTGTGATGTGATGATTTTTCAGTGTAGCAACAATCTTGTGACCCACAAATTGTGGCCCCCCATTAGTAATTACTTCTCTTGGTAAGCCATACCACACAGAAATTTCGAAAAGAAAATTAATAACAGTTTCCTCTATTGCTTTTGGTAACGCTACTGCTTCCACCCACTTAGTTACGTAATCTATTGCAACCAATATATACTGTTTTTGGTTGGATGGTGGTTTGAACAACCCAACAAAATCTAGTGCCCAACGCTTAAAGGGTTCTATCACCAACTATGGATGTAGGGGCATTTCATCAAATTTTCCAGGGTGGCCCATCCTTTGGCAACTATCACATGCCTGGACAAATTTCTTAGCATCTTTAAAAATAGTGGGCTAGTAGTAGCCCATCTGTAGAATTTTATGTGCAGTTCTACGGTCTGCAAAGTGTCCACCAAAAGGTCCATCATGGAAAGATTTTAGGATATCATAAATTTTGTACTCCTTGATACATCTACAGATGTGCATATCAACTCCCGTGTGGAAAAGGTATCCTCCAATCCAGGAGAAACGAGTGTTATGCTGCACAATCAATTTACTTTCTTTGGGTGTTAGATGTTTGGGTAATTTTTCCGCTACTAAGTAATTCAACACATCTATATACCATGGCATTTTTACGGCCACAACAAACAAATGTTCATCCGGGAACTGATCCTCTACTGCAATTGTATCATCTGTTCTTGGCACTCGGGAGAGGAAGTCTGCCATAAGGTTCTCCTTCCCTAGTCAATCCTTTATAGTTATGTCAAATTCCTGCAAAAGTAGTAACCAATGAGTCACTCTTCCATTTGTAATAGGTTTATTGGCTAAATATTTAATGACATAGTGATTAATATACAAAAATACAGGGTATCCAGTTATATAGTGTCTAAATTTGTTGATAACATAAATAAAAACTAGAAACTCCTTTTATGTTACTATGTAATTCAACTCAGCAATAGTTAGGTTTTTGCTAATGTAATATATAGTGTAGGGTTTCTTGTCTTATTCTTGGCCAAGAACAACTTCAATGGTTGTGTCTGATGCGTCTAATGAAATCTAGAAAGGTATATCCCAATTCGGGCCTCGTAATACTGGTGTTGTCGATACTAACCATTTCAGATATGTGAAGGCAGTGTCACATTTATTAGTCCATATAAAATCAACATTTCCTATCAAGGCATATAAAGGTGCAACAATTTGCGAAAATTTCTTTATAAATCTATGATAATATCTAGCAAATCCCAAAAAATTACATACCTCTGTTTGACTGCAGGGAGTAGCTAATAAGAGGATTACCTGTATCTTTGCTGGATCTACCTGAATTCCAGCTGTTGAAATGTAATGACCCAGAATCAAGCCTTCTGTCATCATCATATGACAATTCTCATGAATTAAGCACAACCTAGTAGCAATACAACATTCTAGGACTTTCTCCAATGTCTGTAATGCCTGATCAAAGTCATCTCCATAGGGTGTGAAATCATCCATGTACATCTCCAATCCTGCATTTATCAAGTCTGCAAAAATACTGAGTATGGCTCTTTGGAATGTAGCAGCTGTGTTGCACAATCCGAAAGGCAATACCCTGTAAGCAAATGTTCCCCAGGGGCAGGTGAAAGTAGTTTTATCCTGGTCTTGAGGGGTAATTTGAATTTGGTTTTAACCATTGAAGCCATCTAGGAAAGAGAAGAATTTCTTTCCTGCTAGTGTATCAAGGACTTGGTAGATAAATGGAAGGGGAAAATGGCCTTTTTTCGTTTTTTTGTTGAGTTCTCTGTAGTCAATGCATATCCACCATTTTCCACTCTTTTTGGGGACAACTACTAATGGAGAAACCTATTTACTGTAAGATATACAATAAAAAAAATTCACATCTAACGGTTTTTGAAGCTCTTCTTTCACAATATCCTTTAGATGAGGAGTTAATCTACGTTGTGGTTGTCGAATGGGTCTTGCATCCTTTTCAGTGTAGATGTGGTGCATGCATAACTAAGGGTCAATCCCTTTCATGTCTAGGTAATCCCATGCAAAAGCCGCTTTATATTTCCTAAGGACTTGGATAAGTTTTTGTTGCTGGTCATTACTCAGATTACTGTTAACGTTTAGGATTTTCCCTTGCTCAATTTCAATAGGCTTGCTATTATAGACAATGGTTGTTGGTATCGGTTGGTCATGAATGTCTCTCAAGGAATCTTCTTCAATCTCATTGTCAAGGATTGCCTCAATCATGTGACATTTCAAATTAGACATTGCAGCAAGGTGATTGATAAAGGTGTTAATGACATCATCTTCTGTTTGTTTTTTGAATTCAAGTGCATCTGCCACAATCAATGGTGAATGAATATTTTCTTTAAATATGCTGTTGGTCATTTCCTAGTTTTTACAATGGCTAGGCTTGGCTGAGCAGGAGGGTATAAAGCTAGATTCTTTACATCATTCCCTCTGGTTATGGTCATACTTCGTGTTCGGAAGCTGATATAAGCATCGACTGTTGCTAGCAAAGGCCTTCCCAAAATTAAGGGATGTCCATCTAGCTGATTATTAGGGTTAATAATAAAAAAATCTTCTAGATATTCCTAAGAGTCTACAGAAACCATCACATCTTATAATGTTCCTTCTGGCCTAATGACTAAACGGTCAGCTAGTTCCAGTAAGGTAGCGGTTGGTTCTAATGCTGTGATACCAAGCACTTCGCAAGTTTTTGTTGTAAGAATGTTAATGGCTGCCCCTAAATCAACTAAAGCATTGGGAAAAGAGCGACCATTTATCTAGACTGTGACAAAGGGATTCCCCGAGTCTTCGTATTTTACAGGTGTCTCTTTGCCTAGTAATAAATTAGACAAAGTTCTGATGACATGGACAGTTGATGTTATTTTTGTTTTGCTCATAGACTTCTTTGCACACAATTCTTTAATGGTTTTAGAATATATGATAATGTCTTGAATGGCCTAGAGGAGGGGTATTTTTATACAGAGATTTTTGGGTTCACCCAGAAGATCAAAGTCAGGATATTCAATTGGTCAAGGTATTATCAATATTTCTGGGAACGGGGGAGAAGTAATTATAATTTGCTTGGGATCTTTCTGCCTGACTATATCTCCTCCCTATTTTATTTGCTGGTCATATTCAGTGGAAGGCTTATTCAGATGCGTTTCTTTAACTTCAGGTTGCATATTTTTTTCCTCATCTGGAGCAATTACGCGTCCAGATCTTAACTTAAGTTCATTACATTCTCTCAACTCAAATTCAGGGTCCAGACTCTCAATAATCTGTACTGACTCGATCAGTTTGTTGTTAGGATTTGGGTTGGGTTGAGCTGGGATTTGTGGGCATATATTAGGTTGAGATTTTTTGCTGCAATGTGTAAGGTGCTAGTAAGTTTGGTTGAGGCATAGAAACTATTCCCATAGGTTGGTTTGCAGATCGTTTCTAGTTTGGTTGCCAGTTATGATTTTGTGAGGTAGAAGGAGACCATTGAGAGGAATAGGGGTTGTTATGCTAGAATGGTGGAGGGTAAGAGGGATTTGGCCAATTATTATTTGGATTTGATTGGTTGGGCCAAGGTGGCATAGAAAATGCTTGAGGTGGCCAGGTAGAGAAAGGTGGCTAGTTCTGCCATGCTACTCCTGAATACTGTTGAGAGTTAAATTGTGAATAAGGAAAGAATGAAGATGGTTCTGTAGGCATAACTGTCAGATGTTTTTGCCATTGATGGTGCTGGTTCAACAGATATAATGGTTCCACTTCCTCTTCTACTTCCTTGAAAACTTCTTTTAATCCAGGAAGCGATGGACAACTTTCCATAGCAGGATCCTTAGTAAAAATGGTGCATGTTTGTATCATATCTAACAGACATTCTCTATGATTGTGCTTCTTTCTGCAACATGGACACAAAATAGCCATATTCTATTTTGCTTCGGCTTGCTTTTGTTTGGCCTGCATGATATCTAATTGTGTTGTCAAGGTCCCCAAGATATTGGTATTGAAATCTCCCAGTAGATTGGCAATTTTAACTCGTGTAATGCTCCCTCCTAAGTCTTTGCTATCTCTAGTGACCGCATCACATCCGGTTGGTTTCAGCCTTGTACTCCCTATGGAACACCTGATGCACAATTATATAATATTGTCATAATCCTCTTGATAAATATCACCCTTGCCCATTAAATTTAGTTTTTCTACCCATTGGTCTTTCATAAATTTGATCTTGTAGTTTTAAGAACTTCAGGAGGAAAATTTGCATAAGGAGATCTTCGCATATTATATTTAAAACACTCTACATATTCTTCAAGAGTCTCATTAGTCTTAGATACCATTTGAAAGATTTCATCCTTCAGTTCTCTAGTTCGGCAATAATCTTGGTATTTTTTTAGAAAGGCTATTTTCATTTGGTCCCAATCATTATTGGCACCTCCACTAAGCCCCATAAACCAATGCAGAGCTGCTCCGTTTAGAGTAGAGGGGAACATCTTCAACTTCTGGGGGTCGGTAGTGTAATCATATCCCCTACACAGAACATCAAATTTGAAAAAAAATGCATCAGGATCCTATGAAGTTAGCCCATTAAAGGTAGGAATATTATGTAATGGAATAGCTTTCATGGCAGCATTGACAGCTGTATCAACAATAGGGTATTGTAATGTAGAGGTTTGAGGTTGTTGTTGATTATTAGCTATTTAATAAAAAATTTGCCAATATTCTTCAAGGATTTTCGGAGCTGGAGATTTGTTCTTGGGGGACTCAGAAGAGACTTTTAGAATGATTTTAACAACACTACCTTGGTCCAGAAAACTGGGTGTCCTCTGTTCAACTACTACTTCAGGTGATTTGGGTTCTGATGATTTAATCTTTTTAGCACTACCTATTTATCCTTCTCCTTCACAGAGGTTGCAAGAATTCCCTTCTTGTAAAGGCTTAGGTTGTAAGTTTTCAGTGTTCTGGAAACTCTGTTCAGACCCTTCAGTCTTACTGTGAATCTCAGTGCCAGCTATAGATGGTGATCCTGTGGCCTGAAGGGTTATAGTAGGATTTCCTGTAGTAACAGTTCAGGGTCCTATTAATGACTGAGACTTAGCTTTCCTGATGATTTTGTCAATGAAGGTTGATTGTCCAAGAGGCACCGATCCATTAGATTTTTTAGATTTGGGTGGAGGAATTATATCTTTTTCTGCTATTTTCTTCTTAGTCATTCATACAAAAATTCAAACATTTATTTCTACTTTAATACATACACAACTTTGTTGAAAAGCTGGCAAAGGAGCAAGCACTTTACTTAATCGTACGTAGGTTCTTACCTTCCGTTTTTAGTACCCAATTCTTTCACAGCAAACAAACATCAAACATCTATTTCTACTTCAGTCCCTACACAATTGTGCTGAAAAGCGGTCAAGGGAGAAAGCACTTTACTTGCTCGTATGCAGGTTCTTACCTTTCGTTTTTAATACCCAATTCTTTCACAACAAGCAACTATCAAACATACATCACCTTCTATGAAATGGAAACACTCACCCTTGCAACAACGCCAAAATTTTGGGCGCATATAAGGTGTCTTTTAGAACTCCTAAATGCCCCACATTAATTATCAACCTGGTAAGTCTTTTTGTTTCAAGAGTGTACATAATATGTACAAGTGATGATAATCGTTGAATCTACAGAGACTAATGCTTTAAAATAACTTATTGATTTCAATACAAGAGTAAACGGATCAAACCATAAACTACCAACTTGTAACTTCAAGGAAATTAACCTATTCAAACACCAAAAATCAATCTTAATCAAAACAAAAACTCAATTTTAATCAAGAAGTTCTAATTGCAATTACATCAACCGAGTGCACTGTAGCGATAACAAAGCTCTTTCATCTGAATCTAAACTTCTGCATAAAAGTAATACACCCGACCTAACCAATAATACTTTGGATTTCAATTAACAAGAAATGATTCTTACCGAATAATTAAATCAATTTATGACATAAATAAATGAAGCCAATCAATATAAATAAGAATTAATGCAATAAATACACAAACTCAACACTAGTGAAAGCAAATCAATCGTAAATCTATAAAGCAGAGTAATTAAACTTGTAGTAAAAGAAAGGTAAAACTATAAAACAGGGAACAACAATGAAATCCACCAGTGATCGGGCCCAAGCCGCCAGTGTTTACTCCTTAATTACTTCAGAATATTGTGAATGAACAACAAAGCAAATTATATATTATTAATCAAATCCAAATGTCATTACAACACAATGTATTCTTCAGAATAACGTTGTCTCTTAAAATTACAGTCGAAGTACAATAAGCAAGAGTTGTTCTACTCTATTCGTTTTTCCCCTCTTATAGTCAAAGAGGAAAAGAGATAAATGTGATTGCTCAAGGTCAGGAGATCTCGAGGAATTCACAACTAAATACTATTATCAGACAATCTTCCATCTTGTGTTGATCCTCTTGATTCGCTTCTCAATTTGTTCGCACAAAACACGCTCTTTTCTCCTTGTTTAGCCTTTATTGTTCAATAGTTTGAATAACAGTTGTCCCATTTGGTAATCTATGCATAAAAAGCAACACAAGTTAGTTTTGACAACCAAATTGCATCAAAAGCATTTTCATTGACTTTCTATCAAAATTCTATCAAAGCCTTATTACATCATGGCACAAATGCATAAAAAGAAGGAAAAAGATAGTGTAATCAAGAGTAAATTTATAGCTGCTGCACGAGCCAACACTCCTCAAGTTGTATCATTAGGTTCCTCTTGGTGATTACCTTCTTTACTTCTAGTATGGTCTCAGTTCTATCAACTATTCCAAGCTCCTGCGATTGATACTTGTTCTTTGAGTTAAGGAACTTGATTATTCTCAAGGCTTATTTAGGCTTATTCCCAAGTTCGACGCTTACCCTTTGAATTGCCTCACTAGCTTCTTTGAACAAATCATTTTACTCAAATATCACCTGTATAGAAGGCCAAATATCATTAACAGAGTTAATGATATTGGCCCATAGCTGCTGCTTTGCTTGGGCAAGTGGTTCTTTCAATGTTAATTCCTTCTCTAACGCCTGTATTCTCTTAGTGAATTTGTTTGACTTCTTTTTTTCATTTTTATGCATGATTTGAGCCAACTTCTTTTCATCCTCTAGTCCTTTTATTTGTTACTTAAGCCTATTTATTTCATTGGTTTGGATGGACATATCCTACATAACTTTGATCAATTTACCTGCTTCATCGCTAGGATGAACTGCTACTGTTGTTGAACCTATTTCTGATGTAGTTGTTGATGCAGTGGGAAGTGTTGTAGCTACTAGAGCTGTTGTGGCCAATGAAGCTGCCAAAGTAGAAGGAACTGTTGTAGTAATTATAGGAATAGTAGTGGCAGTAACTGCTTCCATGCTGGCCTGTTTCTCCTGCACTAACTTATCCATCTCATTTTCTATTTCTTCTAATTGAGCATTTAACTAAAGAATGAAGTCCATCATCTCATCTTTTTGGCTTTAATTCTATAGAACTTCCTTGGTCTGTGGATGTTCAGAATGAGGCAATTTTAGCTGCTTCTTCAATGCAACAATGTCTTCATTCTTCCTTTTTATGAGCTTTTCTGTTGCCTTGATGTCATTTGGATTATATCCAATCTCAATAACCAAGTCTTATAGTGATTTAATTATGTTATCCTTTGCTTGTGAGGATGCCTTCTCTAGTTTAAACTGTGTTGTGATATTCTCTAGAGAATTTTGAAGTTTTTGTACAGTCATAGCGTTGTTGGACATCGTTGAGTATATCATTTCTCTTGCTTGCTTATGAAACTCAATTTGATCTATAATATGAATATTCTTGGCCAAAACTTCAAATTCAGTTTTTTTGTAATTTGCTGATGACTAAGGATGCTGTATCGTGGGCTGCAAAAGGGTCATCTACATTTTCCTTGTTTTAAGGTCAAAAGATGAAAGTAACCTATTCTAATTACTAGGAGTCTGTTTGAAATATTAGGCATAGGTTTCAGCATTCATTGCTTCATTTCTCAACTTGATTTCTTTATACTCCTCCTTTATATCTTTTTCTTTATCCACTCATTTACTTGATAATGAGACTTCAATGCTATGCTGCTTTTGAATAATTTGAGTATTAGAGGTTGAAGGCTAATGGGTTTCCTCTGAAACTACTGGAGCTGTATTCTCTTTAACCATTGTGTCAGTACCAATGATTCAATTGCCTCAATTGTCTCTTCTTGCTCACGTACGAGATTTAGCTTGGGCTTTTTCTTGTACATAATTTCAAATTTGTCATATGTTGTATCTTTGTTTGAGCAAGAACCTTATTCCCTAGTCCTTTTTGCATTTCTGTCCTGTAGGGATGGAGTATGTAGAATGGAACTAGTATCCATTTGTTTCTTCATATCCATTAAGGTGTTTTCTAGCCACTCTGACTGGTTGGCATATTTTTCAGTCTTTGGCCTGGACTCATGCATAAAAGGGCTCAATTTAAACTTGAGTCTTAGTTTGTTTATGACACCCAAAGGATCATACTTCCATTTGAAACTATTACTGGACTTCATTTCTTGTAAACATTTTTCTTCTTCTTCTCTAGCTTCCCTATTATTGTAGATAAAAGGACCAAGTTGGTTTTTGATTTTAAACTGTGTTTTCTTCCTGGCTGATAGAAAATTCTCATCATCTGAATTTATGATTTTCCTGACTCTAATGCAAATATCCTCATGGGGAGATATTTGGGTAGCTTATATGGAGTGAGTTGACATCCATACACCCTTACTTCAGTGTGGCACTGGTATAAATAACGCTCCCCTATTCTACTGTGTTTGGACAACTGTAAAAATTTCTTTATCTCATCACTAATCCTGGGTTGATTGCTACTACTTAGCATATTAACAACTGGGTGAACAAAGGAATCAATGAAATTTTTGTAGTTGAAATCAGTGGAATATTTTTGGATTAAGGGTGTCAAAAAGATAACAGATCTAGGATTTCACTTAGTGTCCAACTTTTGGATGTTAACTGGAAACCTATCTGATTGGAAATATAGAAACATATGGAACAATACTAAAGAGTATTTGAATAATCTTTCTTCTAGCAATCTGATCAATTGATCATGGATTCTGTTTGCTAAGAACCGAGCAAAATTGAAAACTATAGCTGGAGGCTTGCCTGGGCAAAAAATAGAAAGGAAACCAAGTATAGGCTCATCTACATGTTCATCAGTGGTATATCCTAGAATATAGGAAAACATGGTTACAACTTGTATTTCTCTCTCAGAGAAAATGGTGGCAGAGTATGAAGGACTGTCTGTAGGAATATGAGCCTCTTCTAGGATGAAAGTTTGAAAAATTTGAGATCTCTTGGGAAGGTCTAGCTGTAAGTATAGACCAAGTAGGTTTTCAATAGAAAATGGGGTTTCATTAGGCTTTGGCTAGATCTAAAACATTTCATTTATTGACTCTGGAGTGATTTTGAATAAAATCTATTGGTTAGGAGAGACTATGGCTCTTTGACTTGGGATATAGTAGAGTTGGTGCGGGGTTAACTTTGAATAGCAAGCAGTTTCATCTTACGCGAGAAGGCGATATTCTATTTCATTGCACTGCTTTTGAGTGGTAGGGTGGTATTTTTTAGAGGACGTGATATAACGTGGGGCTGCCACATAGCAAAAAGGCGGGTGAGGAAAAATGCGAGTCTCGTGTGCTTTTGAGATATTAAAGATCAGATTTCGGAGCACGTGATATGGGATGCGGGCTGTTGGATCTAGAGGTGGGTGATCAGAGGGTTATCGCATGGTGGAGTTGTGAGGGATGAGTTAGGGTGTGGGATCCAGCTTGAATTAAACTGTAATCGGAAGTAATTATGTGATGGGTATTAAAATAGAAGTGGGAACCATGGGTTATATGATGGAGGGTTATAACCCATCTGTGAAGGTTTTTAGGGATCAGGGATATAATATAGTGGGAGGGTGAAATACATAAAACGGGAATAAATTTATAGAAACTACAGGTTAGAATAATATAATGGGTTTGGGGAATACGAGAGCGAGTGTTAGAAAAACATTTGGGATGAGTTAAAAGGGTATCGGGGAGGGTTTTTCTGTTGGCATTATGTTTCTGGTGAGGTTATATGTTACAGATGTTGTACTTGATGGCAACACCCATGGCAAGGCTCTCAATATGATGAAAATTGAGGAGTACGCAGGAGAACAGTTTAGAAGATGCGTACCCGCAGGTATGCCATGCAGAGACCGCGACCAGACACACAGGTCAGCCGTTCAGGAGGTGCGTACCCCCAGTGCACTCATTTCAAGGCAGAGAAAAGCACACGTGGGGTTTCTTATGTATTTAGCCGACGGTATTTGTGTTATTATGGTTTTGGCTCATGGTATTGATCCGTGATTTGAGGAAGAAGCTTGCCTATATAAAGCAAAGGAGATCATTTAGCTTGAGTATGCTTTTGGGTTGAATATCTTAAGATCTAAAATATTTGGGTTATTGTTTCAAAAAGCTTGATCTATATGAAAGTGAAGTGGAAAGAGAATCTGTGAAGGGTGATCTCTTGAGCGCTTGATCAGATCTGGGCATCTGTCTAACTATAGCACACTGGTGATCTGCAAATTCGGCCCTAATCTGATGTACGCAGGTGTTTAACGGTGCCTCTGCGTGGGTACGCAGAGCAGAAGAAGGTGAGCTGCGTGGGTACATAGAGCAGAAGAAGGGTGACTGCGTGGGTACGCAGAGCAGAAACAGGTGAACTGCGTGGGTGCGCAGAGCAGCAGTGGTTCAGGTGCGTACGCACAGTAAAAGTACATGGCGCGATAGACTTTCTGGGTGCGTACCTCTGTGGCAGTACGCAGCACGATAGTGCATTTGGGTGCGTACTGTACACAGCGCAGTAGAAGAAGCAGTGCGTGGTCACGCAGTGCAGCAGAAGGAACTCTGCGGGTATACGCAGAGAAGCAGAGTGTGAATTGCGTAGCGCCGCAGGCCAAAGAAAGGAAAGTTGCGTATCTGTCTCATGACTATCTGTTGATTGAATTTTTCTGTTGATAAGGTGTTCTGGGTTTAGTTCTGTGTTACTGCTGTTGACTGTGAAATCTACATGTACTTGATGATCATTTGATGTTTATGAAAAGTGGTCCTTGAAAAGAAGTAGGGGTTTGTAGCTCCCTTCCAGGAGAGACTGGAAAACGAGAGAGAGTTGTAGCTCTCTGCAGATTGCAGCCTGCATACTTGTAAAGGACTGCACCAGTACAAGACCATTGTAAAAGGAGTTTCTAATTTGAAAGAAGATAGAGACATATTGCAGCAGGTGGTTTTCACCCACATTAGGTTTCCACCTGATATCTGGTGTTATTTGATGTGACTGTATGTTTTTCTTGTTCATGCTCATTATTTTATGGTACTGATATGCAAAAATAATTCAAAGTGTAAATAAGGAAGATTTGGTAAAAGAACTAGATAATACTGATTCACCCCCCCTCTCAGTATTATTTTCAACAATTGGTATCAGAGCAGGTCCTTCTAAAGAAGCTTGATCGCTTGAAGGAAGATCTTTCATCATGAGCAACTACGAGAGGAAAGCATCTATCAGGCCACCGGTTTTTGATGGGACAAACTTCAATTATTGGAAGGTAAGAGTTACTGCCTATCTTCAATCTCTTGGTACAGAAGTTTGGAACATCGTAGAGACAGGCTATGCTTTTCTTTCAACTACTCCTACAGATGCAGACGAGAAGAAGAAGTATGAAACAAATGCAAAAGCAGTCAGTACCCTATTAGGATGTATATCCCAGTCGGAATTCATGAAGGTAATGCACTATAAATCCGCAAAAGAGATATGGGACAAAATTGTCACGAGCTATGAAGGAGATGAACAGGTAAAGCGTGCCAAACGTCAAACTCTCAGGATTCAGTATGAGACTCTCAAGATGTATAATGATGAAAGTGTGGCTAACTATTTTCTTCGGGTAGATGAAGTTGTTAATTGTATGAAAAATTTGGGTGAAGAAATAAAAGAGGCTATTGTGGTTGAAAAGGTTCTAAGATCATTGTCCCCCAAGTTTGAATCTAAAGTATCTGCAATAGAAGAAAAAGAAAATCTACGAATTATTACTGTCTTAGCTACATGGAATTCTAACTGCTTATGAAATGAGAAAGGGAGTTCGATCAGATAGAGAGAAGCTGCTTTCAAGGCGTCAGGCAAAGGAGATTATTATGAAGCAAGTCACGTACCAGAAGAAGAAGAAGAAGAATCAAACTTTGTCAGAAATCTTCAAAGGGGTTCTGGAAGGTTCAGAGGTAAGTTACCTTTTAAATGCTTTGCTTGTGGAAGAGTAGGTCATTATGCTGCAAAATGTCCTTATAAGGATAAAGGAAAGGAACCTGCTAGATGGAACAATAAACAGAGTGCAAGTAAGAAAAGCTACTACAACTCATGAAGATAGTGATGGTCTATCAATAGTGATGAAGATGAACGAGGTAATGAATATAAACTGTTAATGGCATTTGAAGATGATGATTATATGGATGCTATAGATGTGGATAACCTTTTTGAAGAAATTACTAGACTCAAGAGATGTATAGAAGAAAAGAATATGGTCATTGATACTCTACAATTTCAAATTGATGAAAAGGAAAAACATTTTGAAAAGTTAGAAGGTGAAATTGTTGCTCTTAGAAAAGAGATTGAGAAAAGAAAAGCTATTAATCTTAAGTTTGTCAAAGGATCTGAAACTTTGGATGAGATTATCAATGTACAACGTTCTCCTCTAAACAGAAACAGGTCTGGGCTATAATGGAGAAACTTCTCAAGCATCCACTTCAAAAAGTTATCTTGATGCCGCAAAAAGGAGTGAGCAAAAGCATAATGGAGACTATCAGGTAAAGCAGGGACAAATTGCAAACAAAGGCTACCTGGGGCAGTATTTTTTTAAGAGTAAACAAAAGCTACAACCAGCCACAGGTAAAGTCTTCTCAATTTGGTTCAAGAATGAATAACAATAGAGATTACAACCATGTGCCCGGTAGATTTGATAACCGCAGAAG